>LOJH01003690.1:15815-31487 GCA_001685095.1 Ellobius talpinus | reverse complement strand
ACACACACACACACACACACACACACACACACACACACACACACACCGTGGCTAAGAATCTTGGGTTCAAATTCTGATTTTATCATTTCCTAGTTTGTGTTGACATGGAAACTTACTATCTATGTTGTTTCCCTGTCTATGGAAGGGAATCCTTATTTCAAAGCAGACATATTGCAGTGATTCATTGAACCAATGAAGAAAAGAGTCTGCATAGCGAGGGCCATGTAGCTAAGCACTACTGCGCTTGCCTAGCATGCTCCAAGCCCTGGGTACCATCACCAGCACCATAAAAAAAATAAATCAAGTCACCAAAGACTCCATCTAGCATCCTGCTCATAATGAATGCCCTATGAATGACTGACAAGTCACTTGGCATTCTGCCTCTTTAAACTAGTTTGACATTTGTGAGCATCTCTGTGAGCTTTTCCACCCTGCCCTCCCCCTCCGCAAAGCCCTCTTTTCTATGACTTTCTAAACTTTGTCACCCATACTTTCCTGCTGTCACAAGGGAGAGAGGGAACGTGGCCCTGGGCACTCAGGGCATCAGTGAGCTGAACCGTCTTTGAAGTCAGTTTCCCATCTCACTGAAAAATTCATGTGGACTCTGCTTTCTCCTCCTTATATCCATGTTCATTTTAATATAAAAGCGTGTGTCTTCCACTAACCATGCAGGCAAATTGGCACTTGGGGAAGAGAAGCCATTTTTCATCCTGGGGTGGGTGGTCCTTGCAGCCTGACATAGCCATATCTGTCATCTCTCGTATCAGAGGTACCAGATCAGACTGTGCTGCCTACCTGAGAGAACTTGTGCCAGGAAAAAGCCAGGAGAAAACAGGGCAGAGGCAAAACTTGACCCTTCCCTGCTAGGGGCAAGTCCAAATGGACTATGACCAGATTCATAAGCAAAATATTTGTAATCCCTCACACATGTGCACCAGTCAATCAGAATGATAGCACTAAAGCAACTCTGCTAGGCAAAGCTTTATTTTAAATTTTAAGGCTTATTTTATTTTATTTATTTTTTATTTATTTGTGTGTATGTGTGTGTGTGTGTGCGCGCGCGCGCGTGGGTTGTGGGTTGGGTACCTGCAGAGGCCAGAAGAGGAGCTGGGATCCCCTAGAGCTGGAGTTACAGGCAGCTATAAGCCACCAGACATGGGTGCTAAGAATTGAAGTCGGGTCCTCAGGAAGAGCAGCAAACCATCTCCGCAGCCTCGAGACAGAACTTTCGATGACCCTGTAGTTGTTTAACTTTGGAGATACCTTGAGAAGTACATGGCAGTCAAGGAGTGGAGGGAGGACTCACCAGGTTATTCATCATCTGGTATGGGGGTCTGCAAAGAGGGACAGACTCCATATAGTACTACCCAACAGGGAGGGACAATTTAAAGGCAAGAGGACAGTTGGTGCCTCAGCTCCCTCAGTCATCACTGGCAGCAAACCTGGGATCCTCGAGTAAAAAGACAAAAAGAGACATTTCCCCTTTGGAGCAGTATTGTGAGTCGGGCAAATGAAGATGAGCAGGGCCCTGGGTACCGCTCCTTCTCACCATTGCCTAGGGAATCAGTTCCTCTCCTAAGGGGTAGGCAGCTGGCTATTCCCCGTGTAGCCTGTTGATATTTGAGAGAAGTAAGTGTATTTCTAAGCTGAGGTACATAACCCGCATTGGGCAGCATTGGGTTAGCTCACACATCAGAGAGGTAAACAATCTAGTACGGGCACATTAAAGAAAGAAACAACCCCTGAGTTACTCAGTCCAAGGAGCTAGAAGTCCCTCCTTCCCTACCTGTGCTGAAGGCCCACAAGCTCCCTGGAAAGATCTGGTGTTGAGTCGTCATTGTTGAAAGACCAAAGAAGCTGAAGTCTGCTGTCCAGGGACAATGGCAACAGCAACAAATGCACTCACACAGGGTAGAGTTTGTATGTCTGCTCTGACTGGGTCCTCTGTACCCAGCTTAGTAGATGGCATCATTAAAATCTGGGAAGATTGGCCCAGCAGTGGTGGTGCATGACTTTAATGCCTTTAATCCCAGCGCTCAGGAGGCAGAGGCAGGCAGATCTCTGTGAGTTCTAGGCCAGCCTGGTCTACAAAAGCTAGTTCCAGGACAGGTTCCAAAGGTATAGAGAAATCCTGTCTCGGGAAAAAAAAAGAAAGAAAAAAATCAGGGAGATCATTCTGTTAGTACAGACCACATGAGCCCAGCCACATCCTTCGCTAGTCCTAAACATGTCTTTTACAATGTGGGGATTGAACTAAGGCTTCATATACGCTAGACAAGTGCTCTAGCTTAGCATTGCACTGTCTCTGCTACTTCTGGACTTTTTTGTTCTTTTTGTTATTATTTTGTTTTGAGACAGGATATCTCTCTCTCTCATGTGTGTGTGTGTGTTTGTGTATTGTGTGTATGTGAGAGAGAGACTATGGCTATCCTGAAACTTACTATACAGACCAGACTGGTCTCAAAATCACAGGTATCTGCCTGTCTCTGTCACCCTAGTGCTGGAATTAGAGGTATACACCACCATGCCAAGCTTCTAGACACTTCTTAACCAGTCACATTGATAATCAAGACAGCAGAGTGAGTCTTTCTGTTCCCTAATTCCTAGTATGCCAACAATAGCTGACCTAACGTGTATCGTAATCTCTGCAGGAAAAAAAAGACTTGGAGGTCATGGGTATAGCTCAGTGGTAGAATACTTGCCAAGTACATACCAAGCTCTAGGTTCCATTTCTGTATCGACCCCCTCCCCCCAAAAAAAGACTTGTTCAGTGACCATCAACCTCCCAGCTCCACACTGTGTGTGTGTGTGTTCACTGATCTCTCATCGATATCTCCAACTCCATAGATCTGACAAGCCCTCCTCCCTAGCAGGTTCCCTGCTGCTCCAGATGCTACCAGCCTCACCGAAATCCGCGCTATGCCTTTGCGAGTCATTCTCTGTCCCTTTTCTCACACTTCATAGTCCACAGCCTCGCCTCTCCTATCCATTGTCAGGCTCCAGCTCAAATGCCACCTGCTCTTCAAAGCAAGGCACTTATCTCTCTCCTCTCCTTTGTTCCCGAGCCGTCTCCTGTGCACCTCTGGTAGGGTCCTTGCTGTATTATGCTGTAATTGCATTTGCATGTCAGTCTCTCCAGCTACTGGTGAAAAATTCAAGGTCAGGGACCTGTAGCTTGTTAATTTTGCCATCCTTGTGAGTTAGTGTCAAGATTAAGTGGAGGTGGAATGGGTTATTTCAAGGGGAAAATGAGCACATTCTGGGTTCTACAGTGCTTGCTATGAGTAGACAATGTCTTTTTAAACTGGCTGACCTGCCCAGGATTGAGCATCAGAATCCGTCATTTCCCAACAGACAACCCTTGCAGGAAGAGCTCAGCTGTGGGATCTCCTGGCCATAAGCCATTGCCTCCCCTCCCTGCTATATCCACATTTCAAAACTAAAAATGGCTGTTGCCTCTGGGACTTTATAGAATGCATGTTTTCTTTTCCCTTTCTCTCAGGGCTAAGCAACATCATCGGCATCATAGTTTATATCTCCGCCAATGCTGGAGACCCTGGGCAAAGGGACTCTAAAAAGAGCTACTCCTATGGCTGGTCCTTTTATTTTGGAGCCTTCTCTTTCATCATCGCGGAAATTGTGGGTGTGGTCGCTGTGCACATCTATATTGAGAAGCATCAGCAGTTGCGTGCCAGATCCCATTCGGAGCTCCTGAAGAAGTCTACGTTTGCCCGCCTACCACCCTACAGGTATAGATTCCGAAGACGGTCAAGTTCTCGCTCCACTGAGCCTAGATCCCGAGACCTGTCTCCCATCAGCAAAGGCTTCCACACCATGCCTTCCACTGACATCTCCATGTTCACCCTCTCCCGGGACCCCTCTAAGCTTACCATGGGGACCCTCCTCAACTCTGACCGGGACCATGCTTTTCTACAGTTCCACAATTCCACACCCAAAGAGTTCAAAGAGTCGTTGCATAACAATCCAGCCAACAGACGTACTACGCCTGTCTGAGCTGTCCTCTGACCTCTGTCGCGCTGCCCAGCACAGCCTTGGGTATAGCTCAGTGGGGGAAGTGCACACAGATGTCTCTAAGGTTGCATGGCATGGTCCTCGTGATGGTATCACTTCTTACAGAGAACGAAACCAAATGGACTCAACTCCTACCCATACTGGTCCCTCATGCCCAGACCTTAACCCATCCACTTCCTCTAACTTTTCTCGCTTGTCCCTTAATGTTACCCCTCTCTGTGTATCTGTGCCAGGTGTTTTCTTTTCTTTTCTTTTTTCCTTCTTTGCTGGAAGGACCACAACATTCTTCCCTCCTTGGGAAAGGACTTTACTAAAAGTCAAAGGTGCAGTCATAGCAGTGGGGGAATTTCCAAAGCCCCATCAGTTGTACGCATAGCTGTCCCCATTGTCCACCCACACAAGCTCTCGGGAAACCCACCACACAGGTGGCCCTGAGAAAGGCATTCACCTTTAAGTGTTAGAAAAACATGACCAGAAATCAAAGACGTCCATGCCCTGAAGCAGTTAATGTAATAAGCACTTGTGTTATTAAAGGTTCTTGCCTTGTAACCAACGGAGCTGGGGGTATTTTGTCTTGGTTTGTTTTCTGGCTATTTCCGACACACATGTGTTCTCCCAGCACCAGCATGGCTCATGTCTCTCTCTCTTAGAAACCACACTTTTCTGGTCCTCTCTCTAGTCATCAGTAATGATCCTCCCTTTCATTCAAGGCCAGTAAGATCTTCTCTGCAGACTTTTCCTGCCACTTGATCCCCTAGAGACTTCTTGGAAGAGCATGAAGATCTAACTCTGACCTTCAAACCTAGTGTCCTCACCTGAAGCAGAATTGCAAAGCTTAGATAACATCTGTATGTGTAATCATTGGTGATTATAAAGAATGCATGCATGCATTTATGTTTCATTTTGAAACAAGGTCTCATGTTGTCCACACTGGACAAATTTGCTGTGCAACTGAGGATGACTTTGAACTTCCTGATCCTCTTGCCTCCACCTCCTAAGTTCTGAGACGACAGGCATGCACTGCCACCCCTAGGTTATGTGGTGCTGAGAATTGTGCATTCTAGCTGAGGATGCCATCAAGATCCCCAGTCTAGTGTCAGGGGCTGTGGCAGTATACAGCAGGTGACAGGTAGTGTCCAGATGTCAACCCACCAGAGGAATAGTTCTCTGATGGAGGAGAATCCCATTCAGGCAAGGCCTACAGGAGCAACAGTTGCTCTTGTTTGTAATGTCACATGGGCAAGAGCAGCTCTGGTGTCTCCCCAGTACCTGCACTGTAGTGTATAATCTCATGATTACATCTCAATCTTACAGGCACATATATCCATGGATGGTCAGGAAAATGACATTTCATTAAGCTGTATAATTTTTATATATAGAAAATATACTAGAATGTGCTTCATAACTGGATCTATTGTCCCATATGGACTGTAAGACACTAAAAAGCCTAGTTTTGTTCCTTTAACTCAAAATAATATAGAAAACAACAATTTCTTCCCAGTCTAAAACAAACTACACACAATTAGCTCATTTTTACCTCAGAGCAAGTTCAAACTAGACTGAATGTTTCTGTAAACAGATCCTAAGTTAAACCCTTTACAGATACGCACAAGGACAAAATCACAGATGTCTAACCAATGTTACTAACACAAAGCAACCTAAGAGACTATGCCAGTTCTTTGCTTGCTAAAGTCTGGCTGATAAAGACCTGAGTCTCTGCAGATCTCCCTGCAGTTTATCTCACCGGGCTCTGTGCCCCAAGCCTCTGGTCACAGTCTTATACCTGGAACCCTGAAACCTTGTGTTGTCCTGGTAAATGGCTCTGCCCCTTATCATTTACTCAAGGAATGTGTTATGACCTTCTGCAGTTACCTACAGAGGTAGCGCTGTAATTTTTTTTATTATTGCAAAAAGCCTCCTGTAAAATATAGAGGACAAAAGAATTAGAACTTAGAAGGAATTAGGAACTAGTAGGCATTGTAGCTTAAATGGGATTAGAAGACGCTGTAGGCAGAATAATAAAGAGTAGGACTCATACAGCAAACATGTGAATTTATCCCCTACCCCTCATAGAAAAATGTTAAGTTCAGTTTGCTACACTGTGGACTTTCTCCTCGAACCCTGGGGGTAGCCCTGAGAGCTGGTCTCATGGGCTACAATAGTCTAGGAATTAGATAGATAGATAGATAGATAGATAGATAGATAGATAGATAGATAGATANTTTTTTATATTATTTTATAATGGATTCCAGATAGGGTGAGAATTGTATTAGTGGTCAGCTTATACTGTCATAACACAACACGCTGACTAGGCAGCTTAAACAGCAGACATTTATTCTCATAGCTCTAGATCAGTGGTTCTCCACCTGTGGGTCATGACTCCTTTGGGGTTGAGTGACCTTTTCACAGGAGCTAAGACCAACCTGCAGACCATATCAGATATTTGCATTAGGATTCATAACAGTAGCAAAATTACAGTTATGAAGTAGCAACAAAAATAATTTTATGGCTGGGGTCACCACAACATGAGGAACTATTAAAGGGTCGCAGCGCTAGGAAGACTGAGAACCCCTGCTCTAGAGGCTGAGACATCCAAGGTCAAGGTGCCTGTATATTTGGCTCCAGAATCTACATCCTAGCTTGCAGACAGCTACCTTCTTGCTGTGTCCTCATGCAGCAGGGGTAAAACATGTCTCTTTTATTCTTATAAATTACTAATGTCATCATGGACTGGGTGGAGCGTACAATGTAATTAACCCTAAGGATCTCCCAAGATTTCACCTTCATATACCGTTACTCTGGAATTTAAAGTTTCAATATATGCATTTGAAGGGCCCATGCCATACCACACTGTCCATAGAAAGCATGATAAAAGCCAGCAGAAGTGGTTCTATGTGAAGGGAGGAAAACGTGTCCTTATGCTGGCTCTGGGAACCTTAAGAGAAGACAGTGAGGGCACAGCTAAATGACCACTGAATTCTTTAAAGCATGACAGGCATGTCACCTCTACCAATAGTGGTACCATAGAGTATTTTTGGCACATCTCCAGGGCTTCACAATTCTACAGAACTTACTCACCTAGAATTCAGCCCCACTAGGAGGCAGGGTCATTGTCCTAAGTGCTCACACTTCCAAGTTCAGTTCACTTTGTTTAATGTTTGGCAGCTGCTGTATGCAACTGACATGCACCTCCAATTGTCTTTTTCATCATCAAAATAGCCACATGTTCTAGAAATCACTTTCTCCATTTGAGTATATGAGGAAATAGAGACTCGGGGCGTGGTACATCTTCTTAGGCACTAATAAGCAGAGTCACATCCGTATCCAGCCTCTGCTTCCTACATGAAGCAGAATCCCCTACTCCGCCAGCATCTTCTAAACCTCAGCCGTCTGAGCACTAGTTTTATGAGATGTGGTTCCTATCCCCATAACACATCCACAGTTACGTGGCTAATTTTCTTTCTCTAAATAGACTCAGTTTCTCTTTCCATATGCATATTTTGGGAGGCAATTCTGTACAGTTTATCTTCTAGAAAGAGGAAAGTGGAATTAATTCAAATAAGCAAATGGTAACAGATAGCAATAAAATAGTCACGCTGCCTCCTAGCTGTGGCTGCCCCTGCAGCTGCCCTTCATCAAAAGCTCAAACCAAGGTATTGGGAGTGGTGAGGAGAGGCTAGCTAGGGAAGCTGCCTCTTTCCTTGCCCTAATCAGCAGGAACGGAAAGGGAAGGAGGAACAGGTCTCCCTTGGTGATGTGATGCTGAGCCCTCCCTCCACATGCAGCTGTAGACAGATCCTTGGGAGGACAGGATCTGGTGACTAGAGAAGTTAGGTGACAGACCATGTGAGGAGGGGACAGCTGCTTCAAGCCATTGTGGGAACCAGGAGTTAGTCAAGATTGGGGCGTCTGGGTCAGTGGTTCACAAGCTGCAGACTGGCCCTGAGCATCCGCATAAAGCAATTATACAAAAGCCAGCAAGTGATCTGGAGACACCTTGCTCCTGGAAGGACCCTTTGAACCATCCAGGCTTCCCCTTGCAGAGATTTGACACTAGGAGCCTCAGGAGACCTTTCCTGAAGTCTGCTCAGCTGACCAGCATCTTGCACACTAATATCATCCCCAGGTTGTAGTTGGGATCCTGGTCAACTCTTATCATCAAAATCCCCATGAGAGGGGTTGAGGAGATGGTTGAGCCAGAAAAGTGGTTGCTGTTCACCAGAGTTCAATCTCCAGAACCCAAATTAAAACTCCACATGCAGTGGTCCTCACCTACAAGGTCAGAAGGCAGGAGGATTCCTGGAGTTCACTAGCCAGTCAGCCTAGCCAGTTGGCAATCCGCAGGTCAATAAGAAACCCTGGAGTTTGCTAGCAAGACAGCCTAGCCAACTGGCAAGCCCCAGGCCAATGAGAAACCCTGTCTCAAAAAGACAAGGTAGATGACTCCTGAGAAACAACATCAGAAGTTATTCTCTGGCTTCTACGTGTATGCACACACATGTGCATGAACACTCCCACACATGTACACACACATACACATATATGACCTCACACAACTTTCCCTTCACCAATCCTCCACCTTCCATTATAAGCACCATGTTACAAGTGTCACCTGTTTTGTCCAGTTGAGTCTTAACCTTTGAGGCTGTTACTATTAAACCACTGGATAGAGTTGAAACTTAAAAGTACATAGCAATGTAGAAGGATGACCCATGCCTGTCTGACCCCATAGCCAATGCTATCACAGAGGTTTCCTGGTTACTCCATCTCCTCTATACTAAGCCTGGATCCTTTCCCCAACTCATTGTTTCTAGACCAGTAACATTCTTCTCCCACCCTCAAAACCAGAACCCTGGGCTTTTTGTCCTTTTTTTTTAATTTTTCAAGACAGGATTTTTCTGTGTAGTCCTGGCTGTCCTGGAATTCTTTGTAGACCTGGCTGGCCTTGAACTCAGAGATCCTCCTGCCTCTGCCTCCAAGTGCTGGGATTAAAGTTGTGCACCACTACTGCCCGGCTCTTGTCCATTTTTTAGTGTGCAGTCCTCTCCCCCTACCTTGAGAATAGATGTTTTGCCCTTTCTAGAGGGGAATCTTGCATGTCCTGGTATTTAAACACCACACTGTGCAGCTGTGCCTGAACCCACAAGGTTCTGAGCTGAATCCCCAATCACTACAACCAATTAATCAACTGACCAATCAATAAAGTAAAAACAGCACTTGAATGGGTTTGTTAGGGGGATTGAGTTCATAGTCATACATCATTTGGAAAAGAAATTGATGTATCACACCACCCATATAAACACAAGCAATTCTTCAAGTGTGAGCATCATCCATATAAACATAGCCGTTCTTCAAGTGTGAGCATCATCCATATAAACACAGCCATTCTTCAAGTGTGAGCACCACCCATATAAACACAGCTATTTTTCAAGTGTGAGCACTGTCCACATAAACATAGCTATTCTTCAAGTGTGAGCATCATCCACATAAACAGAAGCCATTCTTCAAGTGTGATGGCACACACCTCCACTCTCAGCAAGGGGTAGGTGGAAGAAGGGGATTGTGAGTATGAGACAATCTTGGGCTATACAACAAGATCCTGTTTCAAAAAAATAGCAAAACGTAATGTTTTACTATTTCATATTGTTCTCAAGATTATACTTTGCTACTAGGGTCCTCCTGTTCATATCCACTCACCCCAGTTCTGCTCAGGCCACTATGTCATGGTACCCTGGCTACATCACACTGATTCCCAGTTCTTTGCCTTATTAATAAATCTTAAGACCGACTTGCAATGTTTTCACTTTTCCTTCCCCAAACCACTCCCTCCAAGCCAAGACCAAGGCCCATGCTTCCTGTGCAGTCTTTACCGCAGTGAGCCCTGGCACACATAGTCTCTGCTCCTTAGCATGCATTCCTTCATACAGCCATTACTTATTATTTAATTTATTTTTATTCATTTTATTTAAGTGGTTTCCTATCCCATAAAAGGAATGTGGGATGTGTCGTGGCATGTATGTGGAAAGCAGGGAACAATCTGCAGGGGTCAATTTGCTCCTTCCACCGTGTGGGTTCCAGGGACAGAACTTGGGTCATCTTAACAGCGAACGTCTTTATGTGCTGAGCTGTTTTACCATTCAGCACTTACCAAGCAACTACCACCAGCCACACACACATTTTTATCCAAGATACATCAGAAACTCCAACACGTATTATCTGTTTTCAGAACTTTGGTCAGAGATGTTTCCAGAGAAATATTGCTTTCCTTAATCATCCCTGAGTCCAACTCCTTCAGGGCAGCCATGATCTCAACAGTTATGACCTCCCTCTTTACAGCACTCTCTGTCTGGTGAGGGGGACAGTGTTCAGGGAGCATAGCAATCCTACATTGTTTAAAATGGTTTCCTGTTCCATTAAAGGACTACATACCAAACAAAGTGCAGAGGGATATAAACAAGGTCTCCCAAGTTAGGGGGTGGTCAAGAAAAGAAATTAATACTAGGATCAGACCTAAAAGCTAGTATAGTGATATTTTGTTTGTGTTTTAACAAATAAAGCTTGCCTAAAGATCAGAGAAGCAAGCCGGGCAGTGGTGGCACATGCCTTTAATCCCAGCGCTAAGGAGGCAGAGGCAGGTGGACCAAAGCTACAGCCAGCCACTAGAGAGCTGTTTTACCTCTACCAGTGCTCAGACGGAAGGAACGATCCTGTCCTCGGACTGCATCTCATGACTCCATCTGACCAAACCTCAGACTGCACTGAGCTCCTGTCTCCTCCTGTCTTATATTCCTCTCTCTGCCCAGCCATACCACTCCCATCTGCATCTCCCTAGTGTTGGGTTTAAAGGTGTAGGATCTCAAGTGCTAGGATCACCTTTGTGTGAACTGTTTCTCTTTTAGACAGATTTCAATCCTCTACAGCCCAGGGTGGCCTTGAACTAGCAGAGATCCCTTTGCTTCTGTCTCCTGAGTCCTGGGATTAAAGGTATGTGCCACCACTCCCTGGGCTCTAGTAGCTTAGCTCTGCACTTTGTTCTTCAGGCAAGCTTTATTTGTTGAAACACAAACAAAACATCACTAAAAGCTAGTTATTCAAATAAGAAAAGTGCATTAGTGGTAGGAGTGTGGTATGTACAAACATCCTGAGACCAGAGGCTCAGGGGGGATAAAAAATAAAATAAAATCCAGGAAGCCTGATGGACAGACTAGGAAGAAGAGCGGCATCAGGTGAAGCCAGCAATGGAAGCTGGATCCAGAGGATGAAGTTGTAGATAGTCTGGAGGGCGCGACTTTGTAGGCATAGTTAGGACTTTGGCTTTAGACCTTGAGAGGATTCATTTAATCAGAGGTCACTTGAGAGTTTATGATCCGTCATAAGATTCCCAGCACCCATATAAATGCCAGGCATAGTGATATATATCTTTAACTCCAGTATCACGGGGATAGAGGCAGGCAAACCCTGCAGGCTTAATGACTAACCAGTCTAACTAAAATAGCAAGCTCCAGGTTCAGTTGGAGATCTTGTCTCAAAAACTCAAGAAGAGAGGACCAGCAAGTTGGCTGGCTCAGTGAGTAAAGGTGCTTGCTCAGGTGATGACCTGAGTTTGTTCCCTAGGACCCACGTGATAAAAACAGAGAGCCAACTCCTACAGGCTGTCCTCTGACGTCCACACATGTGCCATGACACGCATCGCCCATACAAAACCTCCCACCCTGCTTCCCTTCTCATTATGAACATATACGTGCATGCATGTGCATGCATGCACAGACACACACACACTTTTTACTTTTTTAGAGATTTATTTATTATATATGCAGTATTCTATCTGCATGTATGCCTGAAAACTGGAAGAGGGCCCCAGATCTCATTATAGATGATTGTGAACCACCATGTGTTTGCTGGGAATCAAACTTAGGACCTCTGGAAGAGCAGCCTGTGCTCTTAACCTCTGAGCCATCTCTCCAGCCCCTTCTTTTTACTTTTAAAAATATAAGGTAGAAAGTGATAGAGGAGCATACCCAAAGTTGACTTCACATAGACTTCACATGTGCAAATACATGGGTAAGCACACACACACACACACACACACACACACACACACACNACCTCTGGAAGAGCAGCCTGTGCTCTTAACCTCTGAGCCATCTCTCCAGCCCCTTCTTTTTACTTTTAAAAATATAAGGTAGAAAGTGATAGAGGAGCATACCCAAAGTTGACTTCACATAGACTTCACATGTGCAAATACATGGGTAAGCACACACACACACACACACACACACACACACACACACTTTTAATCCAAGGTATTTTCAATTTTCAGAAGTTTGGTAAGAGATGTTCCCAGGGAAATATTGCTTTCCTCAATCGTCTATTGAGTCCATCTCCTTCACGCTTAGCTCATAGACTGCTTCGTCAAAACAAGTGGACATCACTGTGTTCTGAACATGCCTCTGCTCCTAGCCACAGCTGATGGCTCAGAGGACTGTGCCTGACCAAAGACCTGATAAGCCATTCCACAGGTGACCAGTGGCCTGGAATTTGTGGCTGCACTATAAAAGATAAGCTGGATGAACCAAATGATCTATACAGGGAGAATAGATAGGTTAACTAAACACTCACAGGCAACTGCTAATTGGCTATAGGGAACAGAACAGAAAGGATTTGAGAGCGGCTAAGGGGAGAGCATTACCCATGGGCCAAGGGCAAAGTTAAAATGATTAAGAACTCCGCTGTAAAGAAGAGAACGGCCATGTTAATCAGCCTTTCGTCCCAGTGACAGATGCCTGAGACAGCAACTGAAGGAAGGGAAGGTGTCTCTGGGCTGTCCGTGGTGGCCCGGCCGCCCTACTGCTTCAGGTCTAAGGCAGGATAGAATGTCCTGATTGTGGGAGCTCGAAGGAACAGAGCTGCCCAGCTCAGGCATCCAGGAAGCAAGGAGGAGGAGACTTAGGAGGGGGTGGGAACAAAGTACATGTTTGCAGGCCATGTCTCCTGCTGATCTGCTTCCTCCAGCCAGGCCTCTCCTCCTACACCCCACCACCTCCCCGTATGCCAGCGTATTGTGAATTCACCAAGGAACTAATCATGAGGATAGACTCCTTAGGATCCAATTAGCTCTCAATTATTAGACCACCGGTTGGGAAACAATCCTTAAGCACGTGAGACTGTGCAGGAGACAGTTCATACAAACAGCATACAACAACCTACAAAGTTTCAACTGTGCTTAAGTAAAATCCACGTTCTCCTCTGTGCAGAAGGATCTTGCATTCCAAAAATCTACTGACCCGCTCACCTATATTCCATGCAATGTGCCTATTGCAATCTGCGCCCCAGTCTGCCACCTCCCGATTTTAGTCCTTGTTCAAACTGAAGGCATTTCTTGTCTTTGTAGCTGTTGCTTCCTCAACTTGAAATATCCCCCTCTCTAAAGGCCTGGCCTCTGTCTAAGCTCACTGTTCACTTCCTCAGAGAGAATTCTTCACCAAGCTCCCTAAGTTAGATGGCCCATGATTCTTTACTATAACCTATACCGTTCTTGATTTTTGTATATGCTGTAGTGTGTGTTTTATTCACTTATTTTTTTACAA
Organism: Ellobius talpinus; assembly: GCA_001685095.1. NCBI lineage: Eukaryota > Metazoa > Chordata > Mammalia > Rodentia > Cricetidae > Ellobius > Ellobius talpinus. Next base: position 17,868 of record LOJH01003690.1, on the reverse strand, counting down.
GTTTCCTGTATAATCAGAGTCTTCGGCTACCTTGTTTCCTACTCTATCCTCCATGCCTAATGCTGGATGGGACTCAAATACTGAAAGGAGGGAGGGGAAGGGACAGGAGGGGAGGAATTAAGGGAGGGCAGGAGGGAGGGAGAAAAATGCACTACCAGCTCTGCAGGGGAAATCAGAGCCTGCACCGTGGCCTTGGTGGTTAACACTTTGCTGTCTCATCTCCTCAAGGCCTAACTATATCCTGTTCTTAGGCCCCTGGGCATTTTTCCACACTCCTTCGCAGTCCCCCTGCTCCTTGAGAAAGCCTGAGTCTCCTGTTTCTCACAAATGAATGAACACTGAGCAGGATTGACATCTCCAGAAGCTTCTAGAACTGAGGAACACCCAATGATAGTAAGGCAGTTAAGTCCCTCTAAGAGATATCAGGAAGCCAGGCCAGACTGGTATCTAGTCAGAAGAACACAGCCTCGAAGTCAGCTCAGTCCACAGAGGGCTAAGACAGAGAGGGATCTAGGAATTGGAACCCAAGTGTTGGGGTCTAAGGGTTTGGTAAACTATAAAATCAAAGTTATCACAATGACAATGAAGAGGCCAGGCCACCAAGCTAAAGCAAGCAACTCCTGAGAAATAGTTATTGCATATCAATTACCTCATTGAAAATAAAAAAAGGAACTCAAGGAAGCAGCACTAAGGATTAAAACTGTGGCATGACATGTTCTTGGCAAGTGGTCTGCACTAAGCTATATCCCCAGTCCCACAAATCAGTCTGGCTGGGCATAATGGTGTACGTCTATAATCCCAGTGCACTGGAGGCTGATGTAGGGGGATCACCACATATTCAAAGCCAACCCTGGCTATATAGCAAGAGCCTGTCTCCAAAAATATCAGTTAAATTAAAGGTATAAAATCACAGTGATCTGGACCAACAGATCATTTCCCGTTTCCTATGCCTGAGGTGAAATGCTTCTGGCGGTGCCAACACCTAACTCCTGCTGAGTCAGTTTACATTGGTTAGGCGACTTAAATTACCTTATTGCAAGTCAACACCAAAATCACAATAGACCTTCATTTCTTGGCTCCACAAAGACCAGAACAAATGTTTCTGATCAAGTGCTCCCCCTGAGTGGCTCTATTCCAGGCAGTGACTCGGGATCCACACTGACCTGTCTTGTGGTTCTGACCTCCTGAGCTCTGGAATCATACCAGCAACCCAGAAGCTGGGAAGGAAAAGGAAGAGAGGTGGTGAGAAGCCAAAGGATCATGAACTCCCACCTTGGCCTGGAACTCGCATGCTTCAGGTCTTGTCCAGTGGTGAGAACCAGCCGTGTGGTTCTGTGTCAACTCCAGAGGAAAGGAGTCTGAAATGCCATCCACAGGCAGAGAGCTGCTTCTCGGCAGTAACTACATCACTTAATGCATGCACATGTCTTTGGGAGGTGACTGGTCATCTCTGCTAGACAACTGAAACAAGAAAAATATACCCTCCCAGAGAACAAACAGCTAGGTGAGGAGCCACAAGGCTAGTTAATCCAGCACAATAAGTTCATGGGCCAAATCTTTCCATTTTTCTACATTTTCATTCTATGGTAATTAATATTGATTGCCAACTTGATAGGATTTAGGATCAGCTAAGAGAAAAATCCCTGGGCATGTCTATAAGAACATCTGAGGTTGGAAAAGACCCAACTAAACTTGGGCAACACCGTTCCAGAAAGCCTGGACTGGATGAAAAGAAGTGGCCTGGGCCACCCTTGGCCCTCTCTGCTTCCTGACGGGGGATGCCCTGTGACCACGCCCTCCTGATGCCACGCCCTTGCCTCCACCACAGACTGACCCTTCGGCTGGGAGGCAAACTCAACCCTCTCTTCCTTGCGTTGTCTTGGTTAGGTGTCTTGTCACAACAACAGGGAAAGTAGCTAAGACACATCCCCAGGCCAGAGTTCCATCCCCTATTTATCAGGCAGCTGTGATATCCCATAATGCCAATGCCCAGCAAGGAAGACCTGCCTCTTCCCCCAATGCCAATGCCCAGCAAGGAAGACCTGCCTCTTCC
>LOJH01003690.1:1688-15775 GCA_001685095.1 Ellobius talpinus | reverse complement strand
CCAATGCCAATGCCCAGCAAGGAAGACCTGCCTCTTCCCCCAATGCCAATGCCCAGCAAGGAAGACCTGCCTCTTCCTCCAATGCCAACGCCCAGCGAGGAAGACCTGCCTCTTCCTCCAATGCCAACGCCCAGCAAGGAAGACCTGCCTCTTCCCCCAATGCCAACGCCCAGCAAGGAAGACCTGCCTCTTCCCTTGTGTGTCTTTATGATTGGAGAAAGTTTGCCCAGAATTATGACTCTTTGAGAACTTCTGCTTCTTTTTTGTTCTTACTGGGCAAAGGGGGGGGGTCAAGTTTCCACCTGTAAGCCAGTCAGTCATGGGTGGAGAGACCTACTCCAAGGAACCAAGGCCAGTAATTCTTGACCTCTGCTACACTTGACTACACTACAGTATCACCAGGAGGAAATTCTTTTCAGATACAAATGTCCTGGGCTGGACAGATGGCTATGTTGTTAGGAGGACCCAGGTCTAGTTCCCAGCACTCACATGGCAGCTCACAATGGTCTGTAACTGCACTTCTAAGGGATCCAACGCCCCCTTCTGGCTTCCATGAGCAACAGATATACATGCAGGGCACATATGCAGGCAAACACTCATACACATAAAATAAAAATAAATACATCTTTCAAAAAATGCAAAGGTCCATCTCCACCCCAGAGGTTCTTTTGTGTGTGAGAGGCGTGCCCATGTGTGTGTGTGGGTTACATATGTGCATGCACAGGGGTGTGTGTGCATATGGAGGCTGGAAATCAATGTCAAGTGCTATTTCTTACACACTGGCCACTTTGTCTACGGAGATAGTATGTCACACTGATCTGTAAATCACTAAATGTGCTAGACTGGCCAGCCAGCAAACCCCAGGGATCCACCTGTCCCTGCCTCCCCAGCCCTGGGATTACAAAGGCATGCCCAGCTTTTAATGTGAGTGCCAGTGACTGGACGCAGATCCTTATATGTGTGCAGCAAAGGCTTTACCCCCATCCCCCATCACCCCAGCAATTTTAATTGGCCTCAAAGTGGGGCTGGACTTCAAAAATGACCAGTGGATACCCTGACCAAATTCTATATATTCTTAATCAGCCTGTTCGGTGGGGTGTTTGTTTTTAACTTAATGAATAGAAAAGAGAAAGTAACAGGGACAAAATGTTAATGGGTGATGAATCTGGGCCCAGGGTATATGGAAGCTCTAACTGTTCTCATACCTCTTTTTCTGCAGATAGAATGTATATCAAAAATAAAAGTTATCAAAAAGAAGGAAATGGGAACTTGAGCAAAATCAACAATAGCAACAAACAAGGTTTTTTAGCTTCTCTCAAAAACTCTGGGAATCTAGGAAACCTGGCTCAGTTTTCTTGCAGAGAATTAAAAGTGGATCTGAAAAGGCCAAGCCCAGACTTCTGGGAGAGCACCCCTGAGCCAGGAGTCGGGGTACCTATAGAGCTCGCCAGCATGCGGGTGAGTCTCACAGTCAGGTCGCGTCGGATCACTCACTGAAGTCCCTTCAGTTTTGATTCATAATTTTCCCCTCTCATTCTTATCTCTAAGTATAGCCAGGATTATTTTTTGCCAAGTGCGGCACCTTGCACTTGCCCACACTGAAGCTCATCCCTGGCAACTCCTCTGCCCACTCATGCAGCCGGCTGAGATCTCCCTGTGGCTCAGCAGCAGCAGCAGCCTGGCATTTCACTACCTGGTACAGTTAAGTGTTACCAGCAAATGTGGAGCCATCACCACTCACACCTCCGGATCCGCTAGGCAAATGTCAGCTAAGACCATTCGCGACGCTGACACCCCAACTTGTTATCAATTCATTAAGTAACTAACTTCCGCCAGCACAGACCACGGGACTGGTTGCAAGTAGGCGAAGGCTGTGTATGAAGGTTGGTTTGTGGTAATCTGTGAGGGGATTTGTAGATTGGGTTAACTGAGGTAGGAAGAAAATCCACACTAAGTGTGGACCATGGCCTGAGGTCCCCAGTTTGGAAAAAAAAAAAAGGAGATAGCAAGCTAAGCACCAGGAATAGCAGGAGGAAAGAGGAGGAGAGAAGGAAGAGGAGGAAAGAGAAGAGGAGGAAGAGGGGAGGGGGAGAGGAGAAAGGGAGAGAGAGAGGAAGAGGAGGAGGAAGAAAGGAGGAGAGGGTAGAAGAAGGTGTAATGAAGGAAGAGGAGAGGGAGGTAGGAGGAGGGAAGGAGAGGAAGATGGAGTGCGGATAGTGGGGGCAGAAATAGGTAACAAGGAACAGGGACTTTCGTGTGGAAGTCCATTCCGGCTTTCCAGCAACAGCACCGTTGACACTCGGGCTGCCCTCTGAGAGCAGCCCTGCACAAGGTAAATGTGACACACCGCCACTGGCTTCCACTCCCCTTGCCTACCAGCTTGTGACAACCAAAAATCTCTCTAGCCATTGTCACATGTCTCTTGGAGGAGGCAGAAGTCACTCCCAGATGAACAGAGGGGAATTAAAAGAACAAAGCCTTAGGAAAGACAGCAACCGGAGTGATTATAGCGCTCGCTCGGGACAGAAAGCTAACAAACAGGTCGAGTTTGAGTCCTGGACCTAACACTGGTTGGTAATGTGACTTAGTTTAATGTGACTTAGTTTACTTAACTTCTCTCTGCCTCAGTTTCCTCACCCATAAAATGGGATGATCAGGCTATGACGTGTTATTTGGCAGGAATAAACAACCCCTGCATTAGCTTTCCGTCACAGTAACAAAATACGGGGGGGGGTGTCAACACTGAGGGGGGATGTTTCTCTTGGCTCAGTTTCTGGACCTTCAGTCCACGGTCGCCTGGCTCCACTGTCCCTGGGTGTGGGTGAAACAGACCATAATTGGGAGAGCAAACTGCTCACCTCACAATGGTCAAGAAGCAGCGGGTGGGGCTGGGACCCAAAGCCGCATCCACAGTGACCACTTCCTCTCGAGGCTCCACCCCCTAACATTTCCCCGGGCTCCTCCCTACAATCCATCAAGCTAGGATTCCCGTCAGGTCAACCCACCGAAGACGTTAAGGTCCTTCTAAAGGCCCCCACCACTGAATACTGCTTTGCTGGGGACCACACCTTCAACACATAAGCCCATGAAGGTCATTTCCAACCCCAGCCATAACAACCTTCTAAAGATCACCAGCGAACACATACCGCGCACCCAACAAGAGCAGCTGGGCTTTGCTCTGGTGGCCCATTCCAGGAGACCACAGCTGAGAGAAGCTACCAGCTGCACGTGGCTCAGCAGGATGACCGGGAGACAGAAACATAGGCTCTGGCCTGTTTCTACCTGTGGTTCTTGAGCAAAACAAATCACATGGCCATACCAAATGGGAAGTCTATAGCAACATGAAACCCACCCACCACAGGCCTGGGAAGGGGAGGAGAGGAAATACTATTGAGAAGACAGCAGGGTTTCCTGACCCATGGAGCAGTGCTGACTTCCTCGTGTGTCTGTGGGAAAGAGTACAAGAATCAACAAGTTCTCCAAACAGCACACATTAATTCCTCAGTAAGTAAGTATGTTCTGAGCACAGTGGGGGTTGATTTTTTTTTGTCTCAATGCATGTGTTATTTACTCGACTCATGGCTACGACAAAAACAACCTAAAGAAAGAAGGGCTCACTTTGATTCAGTTCGAGTATCTTGGTCAGTCCATCAAGGTGAGTCAAGGCATGGTGGCAGGGGCGTGAGGATTTTGGTCACCTTGTATATACATATCGTTAGGAAGTCGAGAGATGAATGCTACTATTCAGTTTGCCTTCTTGCTTCTTTAGAAAGCCCTGCCCTCAGAATGATGTTGCCTGATCTTCCCACCTCAATTAGAATCATCTAGAATTTCCCCCAGAGACGTACTCAGAGGTTTGTTTCCATAGCGATCTACACTCCATCAAATTGACAGCCAAAAAGAACCATCACAACTTAGCTGACCTATAGGACCGAATGAGTCACACAAACTCTTATCTAGATGTTGCCATGAAGGAATGTCACAGGTATGACCAATTCTAACGTTGGCTTTAAATACAAGGGATTATGCTCAATGACCCTCAATTATGCTCAATGGCAGTCAGTTGAAGGGCTTCAAAAGCTGAACTGAGGCATTTCTGAAAAAATAGATTCCACCTGTGAGCAGAAATACTGGTTCCATCAAGCTTCCCCCCTACCCTTCCTAGTAGCCTGCCCTGTAGATTTCAGACTTACCCCGCCAGCCCCCATGACCATGTAAATCAGTTCTTTCATGGCTTTACTGTTCTGTAGCCTTTTCCCTCCCTTCCTGCCCCTGCAGTCATGAATCTTATTTATCCCTCTGGTCTCGATCCCCAGGTCCCCTGATAAAAGTTTGCTGATTTGCCTCAAGTCCTCTCCTCTGCTTCTTCTTCTCTCTGGCTCGATCTCACCTCCATGTCGCAGCAGCTGCGTATCCTGAGCTGAGCATCCTGGGAGTAGAACCTTTAACTATATGACCACGACTGCCTTATTACAACACGCTCAGCCCGTGCTGCCGTAGCCTCATCGTTCTAACTTTAAGAACAGATCCATCAAGTCCCTTATCCACGACTACAGTGGCTTTCTGTGCCTTGATTTACTCCCGTGCTGAAGAGGATCAAAGGCCACCCCAAATACGCTACTTTGGCATGTTGATTATTTTGAGCTGAAGATAATTGAGACACCGCAGAGGTAGGAAGAGTTTTCTGCTCTCTCCCTTTCTGCATAAATCCCTGGGTGTCTTTCCCCATTTCTCCTGTCCCAGGATGAAGAGCTGCTTCATATCTGGGGATGCCACCAACTTGACCCTGCACACACAAGCTTCACTGAAACAACACTTACCCTTCATTAGGCACCCTCCACGTGTTTACCTTCCCACAATTTACTTCTGAAAAGTCCAGCCTCATTCCTTTGTCTCATCGGCTCTCCACAATTGTATTGCTATTTATTAAAATAGTACAAACTCTCAGGCCTATGTCTTTGGGTTTCTATACCTCTTCTTTGAGAGCCCTGTATGTAAGTATGAAATTAAAATACTAACAGCAAGTAAAAACTGTGTGCTGCCCTCTTTTCTGTTCATCTGCCTTTTATTAACTAATTAGGGTAGGTAGGTGTTGAATGTAAGAAGGTAGGGGGACTTTATTCCTGTATATTACAGAACAGAAATACCAGTAGAATCCATCTCAGTGGCATGAGATGGACCAAGTCTTGTTTAGGCTAGGCACTGACTCTTGGGCCTGCAGCTGCCTTCTTTGCTGTCTTAAACTCTGAGTCGCTCTTTGTGAATCCAGATGTGTTAATCATTTAAAGGGTGTCATTTAAAGACTGGCAACACAAGGTTTGTTAGCCCTAAATAGAGTTGCTCTGCTCCCTTTAAAGCAGATGTCAAGTGTAACCCAGAGATTTTTAAGCGTTTATGGAGCCATGAATCTAGCAGATTAGTCATGATGGGATAGAAGCTACCCTCACCCCCAAAGGATAGAGAAGCCATCCTATGAGAGCAATAGAAGCTACCCCACAGGAGGACAACATCATCCCTTAATGAGAGCCCACCTGCCTGCTAGCAGTGACACCTTCTCTGGAGCCAGCGGGGTCTAACGGAAGAAAACCTAAGCTAGCCATCAATCCAGCCAAGTTTGGTCAGCCAGACCACAAGCTCACAAATGCAGAACTGTGCAAGCTTCTTGCTATCTCTCCTGTTTGTGTCGCTTCCCTGTGTAGCACTGAAGCTCCTGTCAAGACTCCAAAGAGCTGAGGCTGATGGTCCCTCTGTCCTCCATGTGCTCCTCTAGAATAAACCCTTTGCCTATTTCACCACCGCTCTCTCCCCTTGGTTTTTAGGATCGGGTGGCCTTACCTAGCCTGTTGGGATCCGTCGATCTTCCACACATATCCCCAACCTCAAACAAGAGGAACCTGAATACATGAGGATTAAACAAGATAAACCTGTGAGGGACCTTACGTATCACTGCCTCACCACACTAAATAGATAAGAACATGTTAGAGTCTCAAAGCCTAATCCTACCCACTAGCCGCGTAGAATCTTTCCCCTTAAGGCTTCTAGGGAAAATTGAAGAGAGAACCACTGAGTCACAGAAACATAGTGTTATTAAACACAAAGGCTCCATTTTACTGTGTAAAATGGTGCAGGAAGTCTGTCTTTTTGTTTTTGTAGCAGTTGAGGAGGGAGTTACTTGGTCTAATTACACGAGTCCTGTGCTAGTTTAAAGTTAAGGGAATGGACAGACCTCTCATTATATTGTTTAATAGTAAATTTTACAGACTAGCTGTTTGTCTTGAGCCATTGGTATAAGGTGCCATGGGCCACTAGAGGTCAGGCTCCAGATATTCTGTGTAAGACATCTTGGGTCCCTAAAGCCAAGCTCCAAATGATTCCAAAGCTGACAGTTTAAGTGTGGAGATTTTGCCTTTATTTTTAGCCATTTTCGTCTCTACCTAGGCAGTCTCCATCCCAAATCTCAAGAAAGAGAACTCCCATGAGGAATTTTAACACTCCCATCATACAACCTTTTCTTTCAAACCACCCCCTCCTCATAACATAAGGAGACATTTTGATTAAGCTAGGAGCTTGCACTCCTTCCATACCCCTGCTCGTCTACTCTCTGGCACCCCACAGTTGGTATCCAGACCTGGGGGAGTCCTGTGAAGCCTTTGAAGTGTCTGAACTTCTCTACATTTTACATATCAAGGGGGAAGTGGATCATAAATCAGTATTGGTGAGAAGAGATAGACTAAATCACAGAGGTCGGGTATTCTAAGGCAATTAATTGGGACAACAGGGGGAACAAAAGGAAAGCCATTATGCAAATGGAGGGCCATTCCACCTTGAGAAGATAAGGTCTGCTTTGAACACAAAGGCAGGGGTTTAACACAGCAAGTTCCTTCCAGATCTGTTGGAACACTAAACTCCCTCATGACTAATATTAGACCTGGGAAACATCAGGTTCTGAAATGTTAACACTGTCATGTTCTTCATAGTCCTGTCACAAGACTGGGCAGAAGTAACTCATATTTCCGCAAAGATCATTTAGCATCCAAACGGAATCCACGCCCGGTTCCTGTGCTGCTGGTCTCCCCTATAGAGCTTTGCCAGGAAGGTCCCACACTAGGAAGTTCCTCTTACAGAAGCCTGTCCCCTGCCTTCCCTTTAATGGAAAGGATTCCTCTTTCTGTTTATAGCAAGGACCAAGATCTGAGGACATCTGGTGGGCAACTAAAAGCAGGATAAAAAACTTGACATCTCTGACTCTGCCTTCTGCCCCCTTTGCCACCTTAAATGTTAAGTCACATTCCTGCTTCACTCTGCACCTAGCTGGACATATAAACCATTTAAGTGTTCACCTGAAAACCAGCAATGCACAGCTGATTGACTATATATAACCGCTCTTGTTCCCTTTCAAGGCTGAAGACACAAAAGAGTAAGATACATTCAAGATTTGTGGGGACATTGCATTCAAAAGATTATTAACCACCAGCTTATAATAATCACCACGCCACGCTAAATCCAGTTACCGCCCCAACTCACTCTGTGTGTGTGTGTGCGTGCTACATTTACACATCTTCATGAATGTATAGGTATGTGCAGATGTGGATGCATGTGTGTGTGCATGCCATGTGGAGGCCAAAAGTCTATATGGCATTATCTTCCTCAGTTTCTGTAAGAATGTAATGTTAAGGACTCAGTGTGGTGGTGCACACCTTTAATCCCAGCACTTGAGAGGCAGAGATAGTCAGATTTCTGTAAGCTCAAGGCCAGCCTGTTCTACAAGAGTTTCAGGTCAGCTGGGGCCATACAATATCACCCTCTCTGTCTAAAGGGGAAAAAGAAAGAAAGTTAGGAAGAATATAATGTTAGAATCCAGATGCTGCTCTGGCATCTGCAGCAGCCCATCCCCGCAGGCACTCCACTGAGGCACTGCCTGTGAGTTCCTAGCTGACAGACTTACAAGTACCCAGATCTCCCATCTGGTGTCTTGGTTACTTTTCTATTGCTGTGGCAAAATACCATGATCAAGGCGACTTATAAAAGAGAGTTTAAGTGGGACATAAAGTTCCATATGGTTCGTTTATGATGGCAGATCAAGGCACAGAAATACGGAGCTGGAACAGCAGCTCTAAGTTCACAGCTTGATCCACAAGCAGGAGGTAGAGTGGGCACAGTGGGAAGGACATGACTCTTTTGAAACTGCAAGCTCTCCTTTCCCTGGGGACACAACTCTTCCAACAAGGTCATGGTTCCTGATCCTTCCCAAACAGTTCCTTCAACTGGGGGCCAAGTATTCAAATATATGAGCTTATGGGGGGACTGGCAGTCTTACACAAATCACCGCACCTGGGGAAGTGAGTTTACATCATTAGTGACTACACTTTCTGGTCCCCACCCTCTTCCCTGTTGCTGCCTGAGAATCAGAGAGTCTAGCGGCAAGCTTGTGCTGTGGAAACAGTCCTACCCCCAGAACGATATAAGAAAAGGGTTCTCAATGTTCCTAATGTTGAGACCCTTTAATACAGTTCCTCATGTTGTGGTGACTGTCCCCCACCATAAAATTATTTTCATTGCTTCTTCATAACTGTAATTTTGCTATTGTTATAAATCATTTTTTAATTAATGTGCTTTCCAATGATCCTAGGCAACCCCTGTGAAAGAGGCATTTGACTCTCCAATGGGTTGTGACCCACAGGTTGAGAACCATTGATAGAAACGCCTCCTATTTCTGCTACATGGACCCTGATTTCCTCTTTACATCCTCTCTTCTCCTAACCATCACCATACTGTCTGTCTCTGGTGCTGGATCCTGAACTCTCTTTAAAGCCTTCCGCATCCCATTCTTCTCTGTCTGTCTGTCTGTAGTATCAACAGCTCTTCTACTCAGCTTTTACACATACACACCCCAATCTCTCTCAGCGTCACTCTTGAACGTGTATCCATGACCTTCCACTTTCTGGCTTAATAACGGTCTCTCACTGAACCTGGAGTTCACTGAGTCAGCTACACTGGCTGGCCAATGAGCATCAGAGATCACCCATCTCTGTATCCCCAGTGCTGGGGTCTGATCTTTCCTTATGGCACAGGTTCTGGGAATCCAAACTAAGATCCTCATGCTTTTATGGGGAATACTTCACTGACAAAGCCACCTCCCCAGGCCCCAGCTAACTATTTTTGCTCCTCTGCCCTGTTGTCTGTCTGAATAGCCACCTCCCCAGCTTGTCTCCAGTTCTAGGAAGAGTGAACCGGGCATTGCAGGAACTCTTCAAAACAGACCTGAGAGAGATCAAACAGATTTCAGTTTGACCAAGGCTGAAAACGCATGTTTTCTGCATGCCCCCTTTTGTTCCTTCACCCATAAAATCTCAGATGTTCAGATGAGATTGTCCTCCGTCATCCACATGTGCACTGTGGTATGTGCCCTGCCATACACAATAATAATTAATTCATTAGGTATTTGAATAAACACCAAAAGTAATCTATGCCTAATCTATAAATACTAAACCCACATCTGCCCAATGATTCTGTTCCTATGTGCCTAAGAAAAACAAGCACACCCAAAAGGTACATATCAAATGTTCACTGGTTCTTTGCATCTAACCCAAACCAACTGAAAACATCCAAATCCCCATCATCACTGAGGTACACGAGCAATTGCATTAGTCACGAAATGGACTGCATCCCAGCTGCCCTCACTAATGTGCGGCGCTCACAGGATGCATAGTTCCCATTTGCAGGACATTAGCTGTGGCGATAGGATTTATAAAAATATCTTGTATACTCAAAGTGACTGGAACTTTTGCTTGGCCTTGCAGCTGGGTTAATAACACACCTTGAGGTCACTTACAACTTAGCCTGTGATCCTGTCCAGTATCCAGCCCATGTGTTTAATCTGCCTTTAAGAGGACAGTGCAATGACCAATGCCAGCATTGCAGGTGTTTGCGACCACACCCAGTTTATGACATGTGGGGAATGGAACCCAAGGCTTCAGGTATGCTAGGAAATCTCTCCTCAACTAAGCCACAGCCAGCTCATCCTTGAGCTTCTTAAATATCACTGAGCTGCATCTCCAGCCTTCAAAAAAAAAAACCACAACTATAGAGTGATTGAGAATGAGGGGACAGTAATGGAAAGAGAGTCCTGTCGCTCTGTGGCCCAGACTGGCTCCCATCTCATGACTCCTGCTGGTCTCAAGTGACCCTCCTAACTCATCCTCCCCAGGCTGCACAAGCACATCAACGTGTTCAGCTCTTGAGGGCCATGGGAGCAGGATATAAGAAGGGGCTCTCCATCTCCCTCCTATGCATCTGGGGAAGGTGTGTCCAGTGTGCTGTGGCTGGCATGCAGACTCTTCTAAAGACACAGTCTCACAGCTGGAGGATGCCACCCCACCAGCCACATTTAGCCAACACAAACACTCTTCCATGAGAACTGTATTTCCCACTGTCTGTTTGGTTCCCCTTAGACCACACACTCCAGAGTCCCCTGCCCTTTCTGACTCCAGGGAACAGCTGGCAAAAAGGGATAACCCCTAAGCTGCACCATGCAGAAGTCAAGCAGCACCACTGTGCTCTGAAGGGTCCTGGTGGTGGAGCAGGTGCAGAGGTGCTGGACTCCAGCTCACCACCATGGTACTGAATTCAGGGGTGCCAGCAGCAGACAGCAGCAGCCTTCCATGGGCTTCTCCGGCTCTCCCTGATCTCATACTCTGTCTCCGGAGTTATTGCTATGTGTATTGTTCATATGTGCATGTGAGTACACGTGTGTATGGAGGCCAGAGGTTGACTTCTTCAGTTGCTTTCAGCCTTATTTTGGCCAGCAAGTCCCAGGGATCCTTCTAACTCTACTCCCCAGCCCTGAGATTATAGGCGTGTCCCACTATACCCAGCTTTTTCTTTCGGGGCTAGGGATTGAAGTCAGGTCCTCATGCTTGCATGGCAAGTACTTTACCTACTGAGCCACCTCTCCAGCCCCTTAGGGACCTTTTTTTTAACATATGACTTAAGCAACCTCATCAGACAAATAAAGTATACCACCCACAATAGATGAAATGCAAGCCCCCTGTATCCCCTGAAGGGCCATAGAGTCCTGGCCCCAGAGCTGCTGCTGCTGCTGCTGCTGCTACTGCTGCTACTGCATATGCAAGTCCTTCAAAGGACTCCTCTGCCTGCTGGCTTTGACAATAAGGGATCATGATTACAAGTGGCTTTCGATTGTGGAAAGATCTTTGGTCTTCATTAAGGTTTATATGTGACTGTTGCAATGGTGGTTTCTCAGAAGAAAAAGAATGCCGATGGTAATTAGGCCCTCCTAATTGCAGTAGTCACTGATTGCCTGTATTAAAAAACATTTGAGGAAGTGTAGCAATTAGAGCTTCGGGAAATATTTAAAAAACAAAGCGAAGAAAGGCCTCATAGTGCAAGGACACAGAGAGGCAGCCAGGAGCTCCTGCCCAGCTGGAGTGGACCCTTGGCAACCCCAGACGTCTGGGCACAGTATCCTCTGGATGTTGGCCACTGCAGCCTGAGGAGGAAGAGCTGTGTTTCCTCCCAGTCATTCTACAGACACGGCTGAGGCGACAGAGAAGGGAGACAGACATTCTGCAAAAATGCAGAAAGGTTATAATAATGCCAAATATGTGTTAGTTACACACATGTGCCCACACACACATGCTTCTGTTAGATATTTTCAAGAAGCTAAAAACTATTTCCATTTTATTTTATTTTACAGTGTGTGTGCTTGTGGGGGGGTTGTGTGTGTGTGTGGTGTGTGTGGTATGTGTGTGTTTGTGTGTGTTTGTGTGTGTGTGTTTTGTATGTGGTATGTGTGTGTGTTGACACACACATAGTATGGAGGTCAGAGGACACCTTGTAAGAGCTAGCTCTCTCCTTCCATCATGTGAACCCCTGGAATTCTTACTCAGGTTACCCATGCTCGGGAGCATATATCTAAAGTTTGACCTACAGGGTGGTCTCTCGGTGTCACTGTGAGATGCCATCCCAGGTATGGTGTTCTCGAATTCATCTGTCAAGTGCCGTAAGAGAGGGTATTTCAGCCACAGATGTACTGTGCCCATAAAGAAACGAGATTAAAATTTTGTTTCCATCCTCTAATTGGTACGGGAACCCTGAGAGAAATACAGGCCCATTAAGTAAAGAAGGCTGATTGCTCACTCACCTCCTACCTCCAGTGATGACAGGCTCAGTTAAGGGTTTTTATTAAGGCCCATTAAGGAGAAAACTGAGTGGCAGGTTCCTGAGTTTCTTGGAAGACTTTGCACATTTGAGCGGGCGGGTAGGGTGGAGCACAAGGGTAGGAAGAGGCAGGTGAATGAGGAACCACTGGGGGTGGGAGGGACAGCTGGTAAGGGACAGATCACATGCCTCAAGCATGGTTTCAGTTCCAAAACACTTTGTGCAATTTCAACCAAGCTTAATCTTTTCTGATATGTACACCAGGGGCCATTCTAAGTACTTCACGTTCCCTGTGACGTCTGTCCGCAGGGCAGTGCCAACAGGCGGTAGCTACTGTCTCCGTTTTCTGAATGGGGAATGTGAAGCTAGAAGTTAGGGAGGTAAAGTAACTCACTCCGAATCACCAAACGAGTACGCAACTGAGCCCGAGTCCGCATGTCTGTTTCGACATCCCATCCTCTGGAGCCTCGTATTACATAAGCTAGCAAGCTCTGCAGTGTCTAAAGCCTCCTTCCCCACCGCCCGTCTCTTCAGCTCGCTCTGCAGGCAACTAGCTGAGCATCTCCAGTGAGCCAGGTAGCTGCTCTGTATGCCACGCGCGCTAGAAAGTTCCCTTGGAGACTGGTTCGGTACAAGCACCCTATTGTTATGACTTCACCTCACACGAAACCAATTTATCAGTTCGTGGGAACGCAGGAAACTATCAGACTCTCAGAAGCATTATGCCAAAGCTGAAGAAGCTAGAGGAGCCGTCAGCTCACAAAATGCAAGCAAGACCGTTTCCTCGACCAATGGAGAATCTGTACGGAAAGGGGGAACATGGAGGAGTGGGGACTCCAAACTCAGCTCAATGAGTACTAGACGGAAGGGTCAGCCCAAAGTCCAGGGGTTTAGTCTTTCCTTGGTACCACTGGGAGTTTAACTCCAAGACTCTGTAGGTAGCATAACTGATGGTTTGGAGCCCCTTGTCTAAAATGATAGAATGTTTGAATATCACCAATGTATAGCTGCCTATATATTATGTCACCTGTAGATTACTTACAATACCTAATATAATACAGATGTTATTAACTAGTTGCTATGCTGTATTATTTATGGAATAAGGACAAGAAAAAAGTCTGCAGATGCTCAATACAGATGCAGTCATTGTAAGTGTAATTACACTTCCCATTAAATGATTGGTTGGCTGCTCAGGAATGGGTGGCTGACTGTACTGTCAAGGTGATTAACTGGGGAAAAAAACTAATAATTAAAACAGTCCTTGTTGGCAAATGAAACTTACCAGTTAAAGGCACCGATAAGTAAGATGAGTTTTAGAAGTCCCACATCCAAATATATCATGGTACAAATTGTTGATAGCATTAGGAATAAAGAGAAAACAGCTAAGTTCAGTGGTCTGAATAAGAATACCCCCCTCAATAGATGCATTTAAATACTTAGTCATTAGGGAGTGGAGATCTTTGATAGGATGAGAAGGACTAGGAGGTGTGGCGCTGCTGGAGGAAGTGTGTCACTTGGAGTGGGCTTTGAGGTTTAAAAAGCCATGCCAGACCTAGTTTCCTTCCCCCCCCTGCCTGCGTTAGGGATGTAGCTTTCAGCTACTACTCCAGTTCCTTTTGTGCCGCCATGCTCTCTGCCGTGATGATAATGGACTGAACCTCTGAAAGTGTAACCCAGTCCCCAGTTAAATGTTTTCTTTTTATGTAAGAACTGCCATGGTCATTATGTCTCTTTACAGCAATAGATCAGTGGCTAGAACACTAAACCTGGTGGTACATGTCTGTAATCCCAGCTACTTGGGTATCTGAGGCAGGAGGATCACAAGCACAAGGTCTGCCAAGGTTCAAGACCAGCCTGTGTAACTTAGCAAGACCCAGTCTGAATGATAAAATAATAATAATAATAAT
>LOJH01003689.1:0-30179 GCA_001685095.1 Ellobius talpinus | reverse complement strand
GGCTGTCCTGGAATTCACTATGTAGCCCAGGCTGGCCTCAGACTCACAGAAATTAACCTGTCTCTGCCCCCGGAGTGCTGCTAGGATTAAAGGCATGCACCATGATGTCTGGCAAAAGCGGTGATTACTAAGCTAGGATATGATACAATCAGAACAGAACATGGGATGAACCAAACAGAGCAGTGTAAATCTAAGAAGCTGCTAAGGTCAGGGCATACAGGAGGCCATTGTGCCAATCCAGGCAGATGGCTGAAAGTCTAAACTAATTAGCACTGAGGGCGGGTCATTGTTAACCAGAGACATTCCCGGCTCACAAACTTTTTAAATATCCTTTTGTGTGTGTGTGTGTGTGTGTGTGTGTGTGTGTGTATGTGTGTGTATCATAAACATTCTCAAATTCTTTTCTCTGTCATCATGGAAGGCCAAATTCACATATATTTAACATTTCAATATTTGGAAATGATTTCTCATTAACATGCCAAATAGAGTTCTCTCTTTATGAGACTCTGGGACAGAAGACATACAATATCACCCTATTTTCCTCTTCTATTTGTTATTAAATATCTTCTTACCTGTGTAGTATCTGTAATATGTCTATTCTAATTTCTGTTTTGTTTTCTGCTTCTTTAGAATTTCTTGGTCACTTCACATACTTTTTAGGATCTCTCTTGCTCCTAAAAATAAATGTATGCCCTGATGACTTACCAGAAAAACAATACTTGTCTCCTACCATCTTGTTTTGTGTGTCTTTTTTATTTGCCAACGAGAAAATAAATTCAATACATACACATTAATTTTTACCCGCAAGTAGAAACATTTATGGTTACAACATACCCAAGATCAATTTATCAGTGTCTACAGTTTTAACCTTGGCTTTGTAATTTAGTTTTAGTTCCTATAGTCTGAAGCCCTATCCAGTTATTATTATAGGATTACTTTATAATAATATATGCTGATAATATTGTGCTTAGATAGAACCTCTGTAAAATCATTTGGAGCCCCTCCATGTTTATCTCTGTTTGTTTGTTTGGATCAAACCAAATTCATTTTTTTGTTTTTCTCTGACTTTTCTGAAAATAAAGTTGCAAATATGAACTTTTCAAGGAACATTGATTGATTCGGTAGTTATTAAAATAATTAATCCATAGTACTATCTGTAGTAGGAAGGCCACTTGTTTGTTTCCCATCCGCCCAGACTCCCAAAATAACCACACAGAAACTGTATATTTAAATCACTGCTTGACCAATCACTTAAGCATATTGCTAGCTAGCTCTTACATCTAGAATTAACCCATTTCCAGTATTTTATATTTTACTATGAGGCTTGTGGCCTACCAGCAAAGTTCTGGTGAGTCTGTCTCTGGCAGGGCTACATGAGTTCTCACTGACTGTGCCTATTTTCTCCTAGCCTTCAGTTAAGTTCCCACACCTAGCTCTGTTCTACCCTATCAGGCCAAGCCAGTTTCTTTATTGATCAATGGTATTCACACCATACAGAGGGGAATCCTACATCAATGATCACATTTTCTTTTAAAACAAAATAATAGTATCCTAAGGATCTGAGCCTGAAAGTATCATTCTTTATGTTATTATGAATTGACATCAGGTAATTAAATATATATATTAAATACACACACATACACACACACACACACACACACACACACGATCATTGTTATGCCTGATGCAAGCTCAAACCCTAAAACCCCTGTCAGAGAGAGTCACCTTCCGGCTCAGCCAGTGAGAACAAGTCAATAACTTCTAAAATATGTTTG
The DNA here is from genome assembly GCA_001685095.1 of Ellobius talpinus. Taxonomy (NCBI): domain Eukaryota; kingdom Metazoa; phylum Chordata; class Mammalia; order Rodentia; family Cricetidae; genus Ellobius; species Ellobius talpinus. Next base: position 28,404 of record LOJH01003689.1, on the reverse strand, counting down.
AATAGAGAAAGATTTCTCTTAATTAGTATTTAACTGCTCTCTTCCATAAGGTAACCTACAACATGTTTGGCTCCAATTATCAGGTTGAAAATTGCTTATGCAAATCAATGTAAGCAATGAGGTGTGGAGAAAAAACAAAAAGGCAATGTCATTATTATTGGTTTGTGCTCATAAAATTATGATAGCCCGAGGGTAATGACAGGCACAAAGCCACGGTGATTATTAGTAGCAACAACACCCTTAATGACATGTTCCTGTGAAGTGTTATATGTAAGTATGTGTATTTGAGATTTTTATTTGAGAATCATGGGCTTATGTATAGGCGTATTTGCTCTCTTGCATGTGGATTTTTAGACAAACTAAAAGTTAGCCATCAGAGCAGAGATGGTACACTGAACTTAACTCCCCCCAAACAGACTATATACATACTTATCATGATGTAAGATGAATTACTCTTAATGTAAAATTGCCATGACACTTCACCCAAATGTGTCTAACTCCACTTACAGGCTTGTAAAGTTTAGATAATCCATAAGCATAAAGCTGAATATTTCATAATGGTTTCTAGTGATCAATCAATATATATAAAACTGATACCATTGCAAGTATTTTAGACATTGGGTCTGCCTTAACCAGCATTTAATTTGTCAAATAATTAGCCAAGAAGCTAAAATGAGTAAGTACATTATCGAATATGTGCGTGTGTATTTGTAATGCATGGAAGTCAGAATTTCTGTTTCTTAAATGAAACAATAACTTTTAAAAATAAATGAAAATCACTACTCATATTTCTGAAATAAGAGGAAAAAATGTTGTAGTCACCAATTTCACTTAAAAGAGACAAATCAATTAGCAGTAAAATGTACCACCAGCTTTTTCTTCTCATTTCTGCAATTACACTTATAATCCATAATTCATGCTCACATAACATAGAGCTGTAGGAAAATCAGCGTGGTCTACCTCAGGACCAGAGGAGCCACATAAGACCCTGTCCTTTCTGATTGGATGGCCTCTTCTGCCCTCCCCCTCTCCTTTCCTTTCTTGTCTTCCCTTCCCTTTCTCTTAACTTCCTCTTTTTGCTTTCTCCAGACATTTTTCTTACTTAGGTTAGAGCATAGGGTTCTTTTATTTGACTCTGGGACACTTTGACTTCTTTTGGAGGAAGGATTGAAAAATACATTAACTCTTCGCTTTTTATTTAAAAAAACATTATATTTATTTGCTATCAATTTTACTATTAAAATAAACAGAATTTCTTTTTGTAATAGATATTTTCTAAAATTTTTGTATGTTACATTCTTTATGAATATTTATCAGGTAGTTTATTATGTATGGTTTTCGGCTGAAGAAATCAATGTTTAGAGAAAATAGATAACTCCTTAGATAACTTCTAAAAGCCACATGACTGGTAAGGATCAGCATAGTTTCTTCACTAGATTTTTCAGTGCATAAACAATACTTTTCCTAATTGATTGAATTACATATTCTTCTCCGTTGGTTGCTAGTGCCATGGATGTCTGAGGAAAGAGTTGGAGAGTGAAGACACACTATGCTCCTGCCTGCAAACACTAGGCATCTTAGGAAGACACAATGCCTATTCCTGTATGCTGTGGGCATCTTGATTTACAAAAGGCAGTGCACTTTTTTATCTGCCAGGATATACTTTATCTACTTTTGTGAGCTAGTGGTGGTCAAAGCCCTATATCTGGGCATTTAGAAAAAAAGCATTTCACAAGCTTGAGTTTTGCCAACAGATTCATTTTATGTCCTGGTAATATTTCAAGCTAGCAGCAACAGTGAGAAGTGGGTATATTTTAGTGCCTGGAAACACCCCTGTAGACTATTATATTTACACTACTTTTGCTGACAGGCATAGAATCCCTTCAGGTTGTTCTGCAATGGAGTACAAATGTAGCAATGACAATATTGTAACTCATAAGACTGTTTCTTGTAGGCATTGGTGCTGTGATCCATAATTGCTACATAAGAGATATTTGGAAATCAAAGTGGTGTGGTTATAGCTACTGTCTATAATTTAAAATGATAAAACAAACAAAATCCCTTTTCAAATGCTGGCAGGTTGTTTTGATTTAAAATACTCTGTGGCATGCTATATTTGACAACCTATTTTTAAAAATACTAATTTTTTACAAAATTTGCATTCATTAAACAAGGTGATGGATTTTTAAAATATGTAAAACACATTTTTGTTCCTGAAAAAAATAGCTGAATACATGTCTAGGCAAGCTGCTTCTGAAAGTAAATTTAGGGTAAACACACATTTAAATTTCTGACTCAGAATGTCATGCAAATAATTATACTCAACTATTGTTCTTATATATCCTCAAATAGCTTTATTTTCTAAACACCTCACTTTTCCCCCTATATTTTAAGCTTTATGTGGATGCTTGAAACTTCTTCTATGGAACATGCTCAGTAATGGATTTGTTTCTCTCATTCTAGAATTCAGCAACAGAAAAAATTTGAATAATGACTTATTCCTTTCCATCCTTGGCTCTTGTCCATAAGAATTAAACTATAGACATTCCTTTTGTTTTTGCATAAGACTTTCTCCCTCAATGTTCTGCTGATTCTGCTCATTTTGTTTCATAATATTTAGGAAAGTCTGCAAATATTAACCAAAATTAATAGCTCAGTCTATAGTGCAGCTTTCTCTGTTTCTTTTGACTGTCTATGATAGTTCTAACCGGTTCTGTTTTTCTCAAGGTCAAGGTTTTGAATACATGTTCTGAAGTACATGAGCCAGACTCAAATAAGACTGCCCAGCTCTTGCTATCATTGCTATGATGGGAACATTTTATCACCTTTGTTGTTCAAGATCACTTGAAAATCACCTTATGCTATCTGCTTAAAGTATTAAGTTCATAGGACAGTTGTTCCCAATTTAAAAAACCTCCACTCTAGATGCTTAATTTAAGTCAAAAGCTTTAAAAAAGTTTTTGTTGTCAATTTGTGTACACACCATTTGTGAAACTTTCTGCCTTTTCTTATATTCATTTGTTTATCTTTAGACTACTTGTCTGCCAATTTTTTTTGTTAAGTGCACATGTCATTCCCCATATTGTCTATCCACAACACAGTGAAAATCTACCACATTTACAAAATAGTCTTCTTGCATTTTGAATAAATTGTAAAATAGAGTATTTATTTACTGTTTAGTGATCCCCAAAATGATCATTGAAAATTTACATTTGCTTTTTGAAATCATCTTGATATATTTGTTGATATATTAGACATGATTTTAGGTTTCAAACAATATAATAAATTATGGCAGATTTAAGGTGACACAAATTTATTAAAAGGACCAAAAGTGATCCATCACATTATTGAAAAGGATGGACAAACAAAAATCACCAAAAGGTTATAATGAAACTTAGAAATAATGATAACTTCTAGTGTCACACCCTTGTGACACTCAGTTGATATCATTAACATGGTGGTCACTCTATGCTCAGTGCCGACTTCTCAACACAGGGTATGATCTCTCTGCGTCTCAGACACATTACATTGCTTCTTTAGGATTCACAGTTCTGTGCTGAAGCCTCCACTTGTTGGAAGCCAGGACGCATGCTTAAACTTTAGGTTCCAGGGGAAGTGAGAGGGAATATTTAGCATTTTGTCCTTTCCATTTCAACACCGAGAGGGAGTTCTTGCCTTCCACCCACATTCCACATTGAGTTATTGCCCCTATGGAGTTCAAATGAGCTCAAATGCTGAAAAGCCAAAATGTGATAAATGCTTGTGAAAATTTTTTTTAGTGGTATAATTATTCCTGATAGAAAGCAGCAATATCTAAAACTTTTGCTTCAGCATCCTTGTCAAGCCTTCAGTAAAACCAAGGCTTGAGTTTGCCTTACGTTCTGGAGAACATTCTGCCCCTTGTTGTCACCTAGGTCCAAACTTGTGTGTCTCTACTCATCATGGAAATGTCCACAAATGTGCCTGCTCTATCCAGAGATGGCCCGCTCTGTTTTCTTATGACCAACATCCTGCTTTACATTCTCATCCTCATTGCCAGCCATTTGCTTTAGAAGACCATGATTTCCCTGGGCATGAAACCAAATGATGCTACCTTAAGCTGTATTAACAGTATTTTGCCAAAACCCACAGCATGATTGGGTTAAACGGTTAATGCTGGAAATGAGTTTGCTGCAGGATTTGAGGGGGAAACTTTATGAGTTTTGGAAAGAGCCCCATTATGGGATGCTGTCTTTCTCCTTTGTACAAATTCTGTCTAACGGTGATGCTTGGGATTGTTGTTGCCATCCAGCTACATAACTGAGAACAAGGTTAAGACAGGTATAAAGCAGGAGGCCTCAGATCTGCTCTATCCCGAATACAAAGGAAGAAGTCTCCCTATTTTTAAAAGTCATCGTGCTCTGGACAGTTTGCTACTTAAAGCTCAAACCAGAGAAAACTACCACAAAGATTTTATTGGACCATTATCTATGTTCCCAGGAATAAGTTACTTAAATTGCTAATTCTTCATCCAGTCTTGTGAAGGAACTTACTAAGAGAACAAATTTTCAATAATTATTTTCATGTCTTAGATGATAAAAAGAGTACTTGTGGCTTTACTTCCTGACTCAGTCTTTTCCTTTAACTCTTGTCATTTTTGTCTAATTGTCTTTCATATATGATATGTCATGAATCATGTCACGTGTTAACAAAGAAAGTAGAAAGTTGTCTCAGATATAGTAATTCAATATTTTGATGAAGTTAAGTTTATGGCATATATTTGAGAAGTATTCCCTGAAATAATGAGGCATGCCCCATATCACTATCTTAAGAGAATTTCTTGAGTAAGCCTAATAGATGCCAGTTAATAGCTGTATTATCAGCATTAACAGAGGACCATGCTGCACATCGAGTGCTGTATCATAGACATACATTAATGTGTGTACCAGGCTAAGAACAGGTATGCTGGTTAAACAGTAATAAAATGGTTTTGACAAGTTCCTTAAATCCTTGCAATTTGCATAGATAATGTGGGCAGCCAATAGTAAACAATGCAACATGCTATGGAAAATGATCTTATATAGCATGATGAACATCAGTCTAAGAAAGATAGCTCAAAATAGAGAAAGGCATTGAAGTGGGCAGGGAAAGATTCCTGGGAGGTATTTATCAAAAGTTAGTTCTGGAGTACAAACTGAATTTAAGCAGTCAAAAGAGAAGCTAATATATAGAAAACTGCATGAACAGAGAAAAAAGATGCATTCAGCATATTCTAAAACATCAAAATGTCTCAGATGAGGTGCTAGAACAACAGGAAAACAGGTGGGGTTGAAGGGGTATATTTTTAAGCTACATAAAGGAGTTTGGATAGTATTTAGAGCATATCAGTGGTTTTTGGTAGAGATTATAACTCAAGTTGATGGAAAAGGGACCTTGTTAGTGGAATTCTTCTAAGCAACATTCAGGAGAGTGATTGTCAAAGAAGTGAAGTGGAATCTGAGGGTCTTGGGGGGCGGGATGCTTCTACCACAAACCATCATATGGATGTTGGGGAAAGAAAGGCACCAATCTGACTTTCTAGTTGAGGGGAAGGAAAATTGTCATTGGAAAAGGTTACCCAAAAGAGCTGTTGTTGAATGGCTAAAAGCTCCCGGACACATGTGATTCTCACTGTCTGCAATACACCATGATTGCTGGCTGTTGGTAGGCAGTTGTTTGCATAGCTTGTTTGTGATTTGGGTATGGGCTACAGTCACTGATGTCTAGCCTTTGATTTCTTATATGATGATGTGGGGTTAATCAAATAAGATAAAGTATAAAGAACTCATACTGTGCCAAAATCTTGGTAAACTAATTTTGCATGTGTTTTACCCTTCCTTATTACTACTGTACTTTTCCTTATTTTGTCCAGTTTTCCAACCTATAGCCTGAAGGTATTAAAAAGATTATAGAAAAATGTACAGCTCAATAAAATCAATTAAAAAGGTTATAAATGATAATACATACAGAATTCTTCAGTACTCTAACATTTATAACTACATGTGGTATGCTTTTCATTATCTTTATCTTATAGATGTGAAAACAGACAAAAAAGAACTTAAATAAGGTGGCTTGTTCATAACTTATATTTTATATAGATAGTGAGTGTTGGACCTTCGATTTGATTCCAGACTTATCAGGTTCCCATTTTTCTTTAAACTCCTGTGCCATGATGCCTCTCTTCCTCAGCAGAGCTATCAAAACTTATGCTTATTGACTACATTTTAGATTTTAATCTATCCACATTATATGCCATTGCTTGTTGTTTCCAATAACTCTATTTCTGAAGTAACTAGTGTGGAGTACCCATAATATTTTAGATGTTAACACTAAAACATTCAATGTTATATAATAATGCCAAATCTATTACTGATTGTCTTTCATAGACCTGAAGAAAAACATAGATTTTGATTTTGGATTCATATGTCTGAGATTTCTATATACATTGCCTTAAAATTATGAAATAAAATTAAAATTTTATTAATTACATACATATATTTGAACATACCTTGCAAAATGGTAGTTGTGCCATGACATCTTCAGGGTCATTCATAGAAGTAAGTCCTACACAGACACAAAATACATCTAGGTTTTGTGACTATTCTTAGTAAACTTTCTGCTGCCAACCTCTCCTCAGTACCTACAAAGCATCTTGGCATGTCTAGAGCTTTATACATTTTACAAAATGAATGAATGGATGCTTAACTATTAGAGAAACACTCACTATCCTTTGATTTTCTTTGTAATTTTGCTAGGCAATGCCGTTTTGTTCATATAAGAAATAATTGTGTTGCACAAGAGAAAAATAAAATAACAAAGAAGTCATTTTCTGCGATAAAAAGTATTTGAACATATGTAGACTTCCATTACATCTGAGTACTGTGTTTGGAGTAGCTCCAAGAAGAGTGGTACCATCACTGACCATTGAGGTACCAAGGCTGGGGCTGCCACTGAACCCTGACAAGTGACATTTCAACCCACTAGAAATGGAGTTTTATTATGAACTGGAGGATAACTAAGTATCCAACTGTTGATCAGTAGAGCACGTCCAACTTACAGCATAGGTCAGAGGGATTTTGGTGCCCTATGAGATGAAAAATTAATTGTTGGATCACATAGTATCCTTTGTTTCTCCTTGTAAGTGTTCTTGAAGCATGGTCCACAATAAGAATCAAATCTGAGTGATTTTAGCTTAATATGTTCAGTAAGATCTTAAAAATCATATGAGATTTTATTTTTAGTCCTTTTGAGAGTTTCATGCGTGAGTTCATTATATGTATATTATTTCCACTATTCCCCTCAAGCTCTTGCCTACTCCCTCTGGAATTCATGACGTATTCCTGTAAAGTAATAGTAATTGTTATTATATACCATAATCTATATATCCCTGAGAGCCATTTAATGTTGCTCATATACACATGGATTTAATGTTGACCACCTGGGATTGGATAACTTATCAGACATGCTGCCTATATCTCTTCATCTAGTGGTATAGTTAATTCTGCATTCTTCCCAAGTTCTTTCATTTAAATGCTGAAAGAAATAAGGAAAAGGAAGGAACTGAGAGCTGAACTCATTGTTTAAAACCTATCTTCCCACACCTGTACCTCCCCTGACTCCCCAAAAGCAAACAAATCTATCTCCTGTGTATATGTAGAACCAATTCCGAAGCTGGGTTAAATCTGAATTGGCATTCATATTGGTTATGATTAATTGTACGTGTGTACTATATTTAATAATGTTATTCATAGCACCTGATGATGAAGTTGAACTTGTGGTTGCTAAGTTGGGGCTGGACATCACCTCTCTGGGCTTATGATAAGTGAGAACTGACATTCATTCTGCTGTGAATTGCCAAGAAAATCTGAATCTTTCACAGGGTCTTCCATTTATACTGAAATTTCCTTCTCTGATGTTAATTATCTTCAAAGTGCCAAATTCCTCATACATTATTGAAAAGTCAGCAACTTTTTTCATTTCAAGAACTTTGATAAAAATATTAGAAATTGTGTCTTCTTTCCTACATATTGTTAAGAAAATAGAATTTTAAATGTAAGGATTTCTTCATTTTTTTAAAATATAAATTAGTCCTTTTTCTTCATTTTTGTAGTTTGAAATCAGAAAAAAATCAGATGCTAATTATCTTGATAGCTGTCACCTTGATAATGAGATAGACCACACTTGTTAGAAAGGAGTAAGGTGTGAATCAAAGTGTGTAGATTTAATCACTAAAGGAACATAATGAGAAATGGAAGATCCTAAGCCTGAAGTTGAGAAACAAACTTAGGAGGACCATTTTATTATTATTCTTAGCAATCTGTGCTTCCAACTACAGAAATAAGCATCCCTTTCCAAGCAACAGTATTTCCTTTGCACAGAGATACTAGAGAGAGATTGGAGGGTGGGTAGCTCCCCCTCAGCATCAACATTTGTCACCTAAAGAATTTTTTTGAAAGAATGTTTCCTCTTTGAACCATTGAATAGGGTGATTTTGTTCAGCATATTTCATTGCAGAGATGATTTAGCCTAAATGAGCTGATGTTGACCAACTCAGTCAGAGTATATCCTTGACCTCGAGAATCCATAACCTGTGATTATAACAGTGAAATCATTGTTAAGAAATTAGGATTGTTGGGTGATTTAGGACTTATACTCTAGTTAAACATCGTGGGAATATTTTAAAATTCTATTCTAAATCTTTTTGCTTGTCTTCCTCTTTTCCTCAATGCAACTCCACATGTTGAAATTGTTAATTGAATGAGAAATAAATGTGTTTACTGGTAATTGCTTAACCTTTGAACGGTAATTACAATTTTATATTCTTATAGGATTATTTAACTATTCACAAGTATGGCAATGCAGCCAGAAATGATCTCTGGAATACATTATCAGAGGTAAAGTAGAGGAAGCCAAAATATCAAAGTGTCTGCTTGAGCAAATGAACTTCATTTATAAGACATTAACTTTTATGGACATGGACATTTTATATTTGCTTTCTATAATTCCTCTTTTTCATATTGCTTTGGTGCTTTGTTTTTATATGATATAAAGAAGAACAGATTTAAAATTATTTGACTTTAAAATGTTGGTTAAAATACCTTGTCTGTTTTGAAAAATGACATTGTTTTTAATGAATTGATAATTTCACAAATGTCTATATTCTATCTGGATCAGCAAGTCTACCTCCATCCTCTCCGCACATACCTTCCCTGTTTTCCCCGTCATGATTCCATCCCAAGTTCAAGTGTTCATTTTAAAATCTCAGAGTCCACTTACTGCTGTCAGTATATGACCTGGTGTGGATTACCTATGTGATGTAGCTAGGCATGCATAGCACCCTGGGCACCATGTACTTTAAAAATATTTGACTCTCCTTCTCTCACTAGTCATCGATTGCCAATAGTGCCTCAGCTAAGGGTGGGGCTTTGTGATCTCCCTCTGCCATCTACATTGGGTACATTGGCTGGCATGATCTTGCACATCTCTTAAATACTTTTGAGTGATGTTTTATTGTGGTATTATAGGTTCATGTTCAGAAGAGAGATATTGAACTTTAAAAAAAAACATTTACTATATGATAGTAGAACCTATCAGGAATGCAAAATGATGTAAAAGTACTTGTAATAATAACTTACATTTTATATTGTTATGTAAAAATTTTAATATTAATAAAACTCAGCTGTACATATATATATGGAACAAAGTAATAAAAGAAGTTCAAGGCAAGAAGATTAATTTTACTAGCATATAATGCTAGTTTTGCTGATTTTAAATGTTTTCATATTGAGGTAAATTGCAATTGTAAAAATAAGAACAGATTAATGTTAATTATGCTTGCATGAAGTGTTAATAGATTAATTTGTACAATTTTGGTTGCAAAGGCTTTAAAAAGGAATGGAAAATATGTGAACATACAAGAAGTAATGGACCAGTGGACACTCCAGATGGGATACCCTGTTATCACCATCCTGGGAAACATGACAGCAGAAAATAGAATAATTATCACCCAACAACATTTCATTTATGACATCAGTGCTAAAACCAAAGCACTCCAACTTCAAAACAATAACAGGTACGGTACTCTTATTCTCTTAGGAGATTGTGATTTTTAATAATTCCCTTTACACCTTAACATTTTAAATTATTGAGGAATGTTTTACATTTAAAAATTTTGAAAACTGTTTAATATACTGTTGAGAAAATTCTGAAATATAAGTGTAATATAGTTTTAATCTATTTATTTCTGTTTCATTGTGGTTCTTCTTTTGCTCCTATTTCCTCAAGATTTTAAAAGCTATCTCGTTTATTTATTTCATGAATATGGTGTTTTGCCTGCATGTTTGTGCTCCATGTGAGTGTCTGGTGTCCAAGAAGGCCAGAAGGTCATTGGGTCCCCTGGAACTGGAATTATAGACAGTTGTTAGATGCCATGTGGGTACTGGAATTGAAACCAGGATTCTCTGGAAGAACAGCCAGTGATATTAACCATTGAACTTCCTATCTAGCTCTCCCTCAAAATTTTAACTTTTAACATAGCAGCATTTATTTCAGAAGGCAGAACTTTTGAATTAGCATGGCGACTTTCAAACATAAGATTTGCATCTTCCCTTCTTTATGACTAGTTCTTGAATTAAATTCAATAGTTAAAACATGTTGCTCTGAATTAAGTAGAATTGAGCCAAATGTGCTTTACAAGACAAATGAGAACTGAAACTAACAATCCAGAAAAACTCATTAAACCAAAGTTCTGTACTAAAGGAACATAATATAGATCTTAAAATAATCCAGGCTTCAGTGGGGCCATGTCGGATCAACATATGTTCTTTTCCTCTCAATTACAGTGCTCGAGCTCATTGATTAGATAAAACACATATAGAATTGTTCCTTGTTTAGCTGATTTTTTTTCAAAACGGGATCTAAGGAAACTAGGTGTCTGACTTTATCAACCATGGACATCCATGAGATCTGGCACACACATTTTATTGTCATCTAAGAGATCTTGAAACCACTGCCAAGTCAATTTGGTCCAGGCATGGAGGTACAGAGCCACGGTTAAGAAACTCACTGGTGCTCTCTGACGAATGCATTTGGCATTTGGTTTAGGAAAGCAGGTTCAATATTTTTAGCCTCTGTATGTATATCTTTATGTGCTCATGTGCATGTTTTGTGTGCCAAATTGCACATGTGGAGGTTAAAAAACTGCCTCAGGTACCAGTTCTCACCTTTCATCTTGTTTGAGACAGGATCTCTTATTCATCATTGTGCATGCCAGGCTAGATTTCTGGATTCTGCAGGCCCAGTTTTGCCTCCCATACCTCCAGAGGAACATTAAGATGATATAAGTATGTACTACAACTTTATGTGGGTGCTGGGTATTTGAACTTGTCTTCTGTTCAGGAAACCTGTTACCTACTGATATTTCCCTTCAGCAATAAAGCAGAAGCCCTTCATCCCTTACTCCACGTATACATTGACCCTTGCTTCTGTCTCAGCCAACTCTTTAAACTCCTGCAGTACACATCACCCTGCCACAATCACACTGTGGCCAGGGAGAGTGTCCGTCCTTCTCTACCTTTTCTGGTCCCTGCTGCACCAACTGCTTCCTGTCATTTCCTCCCTGTCTGGATCCAGGGTCAACATTATCAGGCATCAAACTTGGCTTTACCAGAAAGCACTTTGCTCTGGCAAAGTTAGAGAGAAATCAGGTCAGATCTCGGAGAACTACTATCCTGACACAGTGTCACTGAAGTAGTAAAAGTATCAATGACCCATAAAGGGCTACAGGACAAATTTGCACAAGAATACTTCGTCAGTCTACCACGTACATTGTTATACTAGCCGTGGAACCGGTCTTTAAAAGAAAGCGTACCGTCTGGGCTATGTAAACTTATGCAACTAGAGCTGCTAGAATTACAGAAGCATGTGGAGGATCCCAACCCTGAACACTTGCCACGCACTATATAAAGGGATGTGATGCTAATGCAAAGCTTCACATTGGTCCCAGGAATGACTTTCTTATTTTAAAAATAATAAAATCTATACTTGAAATGTAGCATTTTAATTTTATATTTTTGATAATCTAATTCCCTGTGACATTCTGGTCAAAGATTCAAAACCATTTCTATTTGGTCTTTGCAGTGATCCCTCTAACACTACTACACAATGTATTCCATTGATGTAATAGAACTTGCTCACCTATGCCAAAATTTCTAGTAAGTCGTACATACTTTCTAAGCTGAGTTAATTATTTGTTTACATTTTCTCCTGAGAACGTAGGGATATTACTACAATAGCCCAAAACATTTTAATGGATCTAGTAGTTCTATTTTTCATACATAGTCCTTGTATTATAGCATAGAAAGATCCTTATATAACTAAAAATTTCCTGAAGTTAACTGATGATGACATATTGTGACATTTGTGCTAGAATCTTGGTACTTAGAAAGTTGGACATTTATGTGGCATTTTTAAGTAAATGAAATCACCGCTTTGCAGTGTTGCATAAAGTCTGAGTTGTTCTTGAAGCTCTCACCTACACAGAATCATATGCACAAACCCAGTCAGGCTTTCCTTCTCTTCTGGGTTGGCACCAGAAGTTTATACTCTTTAGCTTTGATACCATTTCTTATAAGAAGTTCTATCCTCCCAACTCAAACATGTACACATGTTTTCCGCCTTTCTCTAATGATTAGAATTTAATGTTGATTTGCTGTAAAAAATAAAGTATTGATGGAAAGAAGCAGTTGCAGAGGACTGGGCATGCTCATTACACAGTTTATTACATTAGGCATTATCCCCTGAAACTTTTCAATACACTTTTCACTCACACAGCTATAGAGTGTGCACAAATTTCCTGTTGGATTTCAGATATTTATCTCCCTGTAATGTATTTGTTGGCTACTACTTTTACTAGAGTTACAATGCAAGGTTAAAATAGTTTGTCTACCATCCTAGAAGGGTAAAGACTACAGTTGATGGATTTATTGTAAAAAGTATTCCACATATATCTGGCTACTTACTCATTTGAGATTGCATGGACTTACTTCATCTATGAGTCTAGACCTCAATTTTTATCCTCTGAAGAGGTAAATGAAATAAAATTCTTATTTTTAATCACCGAGACTCATGACTGCCCCTCATGTTTGTGGTTTCATTGTAACATCCACTTAGAAATTCTTCTCAGAAAACAGAGCTCGAAGTGTGCCCACATTATTCTTTATATAGATCAGAATTTTAATGAAAACTGATTATTTTTGTTCTTACTTTATTATTTGCTGAGTTACTTTGGTGCTCCATATTAATCTCTCTGTAAAATATGTGGTTAGTGTCCCTCACACTTGCTAGGCACTAAATAAGGACAGTGTTAATATGCAAATGTAGGAAACTACTGAATTATCTATTAGTTTAATCCAGAAAAAAGTAGAAGAGAACTATTTTCAGACTTTAATCAATAAACAGTGCAGCTCAGATTTATAGATTTTGGTTGCATTTATTTCTAAAGTGCAAATCTATTTTTGCAAAATAAATTGTTTTATAGAAGTTCTTTTCCATTGAAGTTAAAACTATGAGATACCAAATATATCTTTAGTGTCATTGGGAAGGTGTGTTTGCCTTCTACATGCATGCTTTAGGCCTGGGACTTCTTTGGTAATTCATTGATTGATTCCTTTATTGATGGATTGATTTTTTTTTCAAAAAATGTAATGAAATTTGCCCAGAAGGAACATAGGCAATGCTTGCTTGCTTTTGTTTTGATGTAACTGTTTGATTGTTAAAGCTTTTTTATTTTCCAGTTACCTGTGGCAGATTCCATTAACCATTGTGGTAGGAAATAGAAGCCATGTGTCTTCAGAAGCAATTATTTGGGTGTCTAACAAATCAGGTAAAATATAAATTCTCTCCCAGTGAACTGTTCTGCTCAGATAATTGTTTAGATCTTAACCTCTCTTTTCAGCTGCTTCACAATGTGAATGAAGACAAATTATCATGAGAAAACACAGTAGCGATAATCACATCTGCACAATTAGGCACAATATAGTTTCTAAATAGCCTAATTTTAGACTGATATGGAAATATTAAGTTTGTTTCTTTCAGAGTCAAGAGAAAGTAATTAAGTAAGTATAGTATCAATCTTCTTAGAGCTCTATGAATTTATAATCCAAAACGTAATTGAAGTATGCTCACAATTAGTCACAGAATATGAAGGATCCTGAAACAGAGACTTGTTCTCTGTTTTTTTTTAATTGTCCTTGATTTTATTTATACACCTTTTTAAAAAATGGTCCTTTCAAGATTGTAGGGAAGTACAAGAAATGCAGAATGGAATCCTTCTGTAAGTTTATCATTATTCTACCAAAAATAAAAGAATTATCAGAGAACCCTTCCTTCAGCCTTTTTATTATAAGCATTTTTGTATGTATAGAAAACAGAGAAATAACATTTGTTGAATGCGAGGACTTTGCTAATGATTCAAGTGGGTTATTTCTTCTATCTATCTATCGATCGATCGATCGATCATCTATCTATCATCTATCTATCATCTATCTATTCTATCTATTTTATTTATCTATTTATTTTGCATCCCAGCCCCAGCCTCCTCCCATCCTCCCCGGCTACTCCTTCCCTCACCCCACCCCCAATCTCCTCCTCTTTTGTCTCCATCCAGGAAAGGACAGTTCTCCCATGAGTATCAATAAAACATGGCATATCATGCTGCAGTAAGACTAAGCAGCTCCTCATGTATTAAGGCTGGGCAAAGTGACCCAATATTAAAAATAGGGTCTCAAGAGCCAGTAAGAGTCAAAAACTAGTCTTTGCTCTCACTGTTAGGAGTGGGACCAAGCTACATATCTGCTACATATATGCAGAGTGCTTAGGTTAGTTCCATGCAGACTCCCTGATTGTCCCTTCAGTCTCTGTAAGCCTCTTTGAGCCTAGGTTAGTTGATTGTGTGAGCCTACCTGTGGTGTCCTTGATCCCTCCGGCTCCTATACTATTTTCTCCTCCTCTTCGGTTGGATTCTCAAAATCCACCTAATATTTGGCTATAGGTCTCTGCATCTGCCTTCATCAGTTGCTGTATGATACCTCTCTGATGACAGTTGGTCTAGGCACCAATCAAGAGATGGCCAGTTCAGGCTACTTATTCACTATTGCTAGTAGTCTAACCTGGAGTCCTCCCAGTAGTCTCCTGGGAGGTTCTCCTGTGCCAGGCTTCCACCAGATCCCGAAATGGCCTCCACCATAACTCTGTCCTTGCTCTCTCCCTCCTCCCACAACCTGATCGCTCATGTTCCCATCCCCACCTGCCCTCAAAATCTCTTCTATTGCCCCTTCCTAGGGAGATCTGCATGTCCCCCCAATGAAACTTTCTTGTTACCTTGTCTCTCTGGTTCTGTGGATTGTAGCATAGTTATCCTTTTTTTCTTTTACAACTAATATTCACTTATGAGTAAGAACACACCATGTTTGTCTTTCTCTGTCTGGGTTCCCTTACTCAGGATGATTTTTTTAGTTCCATCCATTTGCCTTCAATTTTCCTGGTGTCTTTTTTTTAACAGCTGACTCCATTGTATAAATGCCACATTTTCTTTACCCATTCCTCAGTTAAGGGACATCTAGTTTTTTATTTTCTTTCATTTCTGGCTATTACAAATAAAACTGCTATGAACACAGTTGAGCAATTGTCCTTGTGTAATGTTTGAGCATCCTAAATTAAATTCAAGAACACATCAAGATCATCCACCATGATCACGTAGGCTTATTCCAGAGATGCAGGGATGGCTCAACATATGAAAATCTCTCAATGTAATCCATCATATAAACAAACTGAAAAAGGAAAAGCCACATGATCATCTCTTTAGATGCTGAAGAGGCCTTTGACAAAACCCAATACTATTTTATGCTAAGTTTTAAAGAGATAAGGGTTAAAAGGAGATACATACATATAATAAAATCAATATAAAGCAAGCCAATTGCCAACATCAAATTAAAAGGAGAAAAATTCAAACCAATTTCACTAAAATCAGGAACAAGACAAGGTTGTCCACTCTCTACATACCTATTAAATATAGTACTTGAAGTTCTAGCTAGAGTAATAAAACAACTAAGGGAAATTAAGGTGATACAAATTGGAAAGGAAGAAGTCAAAGTATCATTATTTGCAAATGTTATGATAGCATACATAGTTTCCCAAAGCTACTGGGAAACTCTTACAGCTGATAAACACCTTTAGTCAAGTAACTGGATACAAGATTAATTAAAAAATACCAGTAACTCTCCTATGTACAAAGGATAAATGGACTGAGAAAGAAATCAGAGAATAAACGCACTTTATAATAGCCTCAAATAACATAAAATATTGTGGTTTAACTCTAACCAAGCAAGTGAAAGACCTGTATGACAAGAACTTAAAGTCTTTGAAGTTTTATATCAGAAGATGGAAAGATCTCCCATGCTCATGGATAAGGAGGATTAACATGGTAAAAACTGGCCATCTTGCCAAAAGCAATCCTTAGAGCCAGTGCAATCCCCATTAAAAATCCAAGCACAGTACTTTATAGACCTTGAAAGAACAATACTCAACTTTGTATGGAAAAACTGACAAACAAACAAAATCTAAAATAGTTAAAACAATACTATACAATAAATGAAACTCTGAAGGTATCACCATCCTTGATTTCAATCTTAGTGTCTCTACTACAGAAGCATATCAATAAAAATCACATGGCGTTGGCATAAAGCAGACAGGTGGATCAATGAAACAGAATTTAAGACCCAGATGTAAATCCACACATCTATGGACACCAGATTTTTGATAAGGAAGCCAAAGTCATACATGGAATAAGCAAAGCATCTTCAACAAGTGGTGCTGGTCTTTCTGGATGTTGGCATGTAGAAGAATGCAAATAGGTCCATATATATTACCTTGCACAAAAATCAAGTCCACCATAAACACAGATGCACTGAACCTGATAGAAGAAAAAGTAGGAAATAATCTCCAATGTGTTGGCACAAAAGACAGCTTCCTGAAAAGACCACAAATAGCCTAGGCACCAAGACTGAGAATTAATAAGTGGGACATTATAAAACTGAAAGTTTCTGTAAGGCAAAGAACACCATCAATAGGACAAAACAGCAGCCTACTGAATGGGAAAAGAACTTCACCAACCCCACATCTGAAAGGGATGATTTCTAAAATATATAAAGAACTTAAGAAACTAGACACCACAAATCAAAGAGAAAAATCTAAAAGCAAAGAGGAGCACTCATTACTAAATAAATTGAACTGGTCCCAGCCATTGTGGGCAGATGAACCGTGTACCCTGTACGCATCTCATTTGTAAAATTAGGATGAAGCCTGCCTGCTGAGGGGATAAGAAGCTAGAATAGATTATCTTCAGATTGTTTCTTACTTTATTAAAACTTTTAATGCCTTTTTTGGATAGAACACTATCTTCTGATTATCAAATACTAAGTTGATTATGTGGAACAGAAGAAAATTGATGAATATGATTAAAACACCTTCCAAGAAAAAAAAGAAACTAGACACCCAACAAATCAAGTAGTCCAATTTAAAACGGGGTACAGATTTAAACAGAGAATTCTCAACAGAAGAATCTCAAATGGCCAAGAAACACTTAATGTTCAACAACCTTAGCCACTAGGGAAATGCAAATCAAAATGACACTGAGATTCCATCTTACACTTGTCAAAATGGCTAAGATAAAAAACACAAGGGACAGAACATAATGGAGAGGATCTGGAGCAAAGGGACCAGTCCTCCATTGCTGGTGGGAGTGCAAACGTGTACAGCCATTTTGGAAGTCAGTGTGGCAGTTTCTCAGAAAACTGGGAACCAGTCTATGACAAGACTTAGCTATATTGCTCTTGGGAAGATGCCTCATTTTTAATCTCACTCTGTGGCTACCTTTTCTCTATCAGGCTGTCCCTTTTGGTGAGAGAAACAGCATATTTCTTGTGATATTAAGTAATTGTAAAGCCAGTTGGGGGGTACTTAGGCAAGTCATCAAACATCCTTGTAGGAAGAATCAAGCCTCAGGGAGCTGAAAGAGATAAGATTCCATTTTCTTTCTAAATATCTTCAAATAAGATAGTGAACTATTTCAATTCACTGTCAGAAAGAAAACTATTTCTTGAATCAAATCTATATCCGTCATGCCAGAGTGTGAAACAGGTTCTTTTTATTTCTGTGTTTCATTGACTTGCAGAAAGAGACAATTATCTTTTATGTAACATTTCACTTAAATCTAGATGGTCAAGTGTGCTCATATTTTACTTTTTACTACTTTCTCAGGAGGTAGTAATTGATACTGTTTCACTAACTTGTAGGAAGCATTTTAACATATCTTTGGAGTAAGACCAGGTCTAAATATGCAAGCACTGATTTTCTTGTAGGTATTGCTCTTGTATGGATATACATATATATCCTTAATATATATATATGTATATATATGTGTGTGTATTATAAGAATGCATTAAAATTTTTACTTTAGCACATTTTGATGTTTTTCCTTTGAAATAAATTACTTATACTTTCTCAATTCAATTCCTCAGAATTAACATTTATACCATGGCTCTGAGTCAACACTTATATATCTTTATAAATGTCTTTTTCACTCATAGAGCTGCTTTATTTATTCATATACTTTGTTACAAAATGATGAGCAAGAGCACTGAGTTGTCATGGTAATGTTGTGATTGTTGGCATTATATATATGACAGATTAATTCTCAGATACAAAACAAAGTATCATTGGATGGTGGTATGGAAATATAAAAATCAGAAAAGTGCATCAATTCAAACTATGGTCGGGTGTAGTGATTGGCAAATTCCCATAGTACACATTTCATTCATCCATTTCTATCAACTCTTGTTATAATATTCCCTTAATCATATGAGTATGAAAAATAGTGCAAAACTCTGCTTGTTGCATTGATGGATATGTTTGATGATTGTTTTTTTAAATATCTGTGCATTGTTTTTTATTAAAATTAACCATTCTGCTTAAGCCAAGTGTTAACCTAAAATATTGATGATGTTGAATTCCATGATCATTATATGTAGATGTGCAATTTGTAAACATAAAGTTCTACTAGGGTATTATATGCACAGACTATGGTACCTTTGCAACCTATATAGGACAGTGTATGTCATTTCCCATTAAGCCATAGCGAGTTGTGTTTGATGTATGTGTGGTCAAGTTAAGCTGTTGAGGCTTGCTAGAGATGCCATATGAAATAAGCATATCTTGAAACCCTATAATGCAGAAACAGGAAAGAAAGAGGGTCATATATAAAGATCAATTTTTTGTTTTCCCATTCTGAATGTGTTCCACTTTGTTTTGAAGTCTTTCATTCTGATGACTAAAATAAAATAAAATAGAGTTCAGGGTGAAAGACTTTTATATCCTTTTTTACATGCTATTTTGTCTCATTTAACTCAAAATATAAACAAGTAATAACAAAGGCAAACATTATAAAACATTAAAAATAATGTTTTCTCTTTTCACTGTAAGTTAAAATAAAATATAATTTCATTATATTGGCCAGTCGGTTTTTTATAATTTTATTATCAGTAATGTATATTTCAGTTTATAATACTAAGGTAAGTCACTGGTATGCAATATCTATCAATCTGATCAAATTAACCATGTGTTATTTATAGTTCCTTTTAAAGGCACATTGGCTAGATAATCAACTGACAGATAAAGTACAGATTATTATAGTCTAAAAGTAGTATTTATACCAATTTTTATGTTTCTAAAGGTAGGTTAAAATGTTTTTTTCAATTTTTACTATGGAAATAAAAATAATTCAAACATTTATGAATTTAATAACTTGTATGCTAACTGTCTATTCCTGGATGGTGAAAGGAAGGAGATAAATTTAATGCCAAACATCAGGGAAGAAAAGATACAATACTGAAGATAATTTGATCCCCAATAGTAAACATGGCATTATTTATAGCTTTTCTATAAAGTGATTGACTTGCAATCTATAAACCTTAAAAATCAATATTATCTTTTTTATCCTCAGTTTACAAATGTGAAGATTAAGTCTTGATAAATGTTTGCCCAATGTGCCAAATGTTTAGCTAAGTTAAAAGCCCCTTTTAGGAGCTTCCTTTTGTTTTTTCAGCACCTGAACACACACACACACACACACACACACACACACACTTATATTTTAATAAGTTGGCATGCAACTTATTAAAGTTTCTCAACAGTGTTTTGGAAACTTGTATATTGGTATTTATGGGGTTCACCAGATATTATGTCTTTGAATTTTCATAAGCATCCAGTGAAAAAGATCAAAATACGCTATAATTTCTGTATTGTTTCACATGCTATTCTAGCTGGTTTTTCTACTTATACTATTTTTAATTATCATTTTCTACAAGTAGCATATTTGGCTAGAAATGCTTAACTATCATTTCCACTGTCATTCCCATAGTTCCTATAAAATATGTTATAAAATACCAACTGCTCTGTGCCTTGATATAACCTGAGTCTTTTGCCATTTTGGATATAAATAAGGTTTTCAATTATTATTATGAACATTTGAATTATAACTTCCATACTTTTTGCTACAGAACTCATCAAACATCATACCTCATTAGGCCATCAGAAAAGAACTTTTTAAAATTCATTGCCTGCTATTAGTTAATTTGCAGAACATTTTGAGAATGTAATTAACTAGTACTGAGAATACATTTTAAAATCTATTATAAAATCTTTTTGGGAATAGTTTCCCAAAGATCTCATTTGTAATAAAGCCATACAAATATTCATGAATAGTAATAACTTTAGGTTTTGGTTATAAGTTTAATAATAGAAATCTTTAAAACAATTGATGCCTGTCTTTCTGATTTTAGTCAGGCACTGGAGAAGATATATAGATTATTTTCATGTTTCAATATACATACTCACTGGACTATAATCTACCTGTAAGGTTTTTAATAGAATAAATAAAATAAATAACAAATTGGATTACTTGGGATTTATGCTTTGACATCCAATTTGTAAATAAGGAACAACTTTAAAAAATAAATTTAATATTGCAAGATTACATTACATTATCATTCAATGTTTGTAAACTGTATGTCATTTGCTCATATATTAAGCTTGATTCTACAGCTTAACCAGAAAAATCACTAATGAAAATTATCTAAATAAATGGATCTGAAAATGTCTTGGGGGCTAAGAGTACAGAATATCTAATAAGTTTGGTTCTCAGAACCCATTTTGGGTGGCTCACAACATCCCATAACTCCACATTCATGGGATCCAATGTCTTCTGGTGTTTAGATGTACTCGTAATCATGTGAACACACCTTTGGGTACACAAATGCGCACACACACACACACACACACACACACACACACACACCGAATTAAAAATAAACAAACTTTAAAAATAATACCAAATTTATTTATTTGAATGTAAGGGTCATTTGTTCATTTAGAATGCATGTTAAAGCACAAAGAATATATATCTATATCTATATGTGTACATATATGTATATAGAATATATTCTTATATGTAATAATATATATACTTTTTAATGTAGGCACTTAGTGATATAAATTACTTCTTAGAGCTTCATTCATTGTCTCCCATAAATTTGGGTATGTGTGGTTTCATTTTATTCACACTAGTTATACACAATATAATATATAATATAATTTTATAATCTCTATCAAAGGAAAAATCCACCAAGATGACATTTCAATTTTCAATGTCAATGGACCAAACACAAGGGCACCAATGTTCTTAAAAAAACAAGCCTATAATTTAAATCTCACATTGACCCTCACTTAGTGGTAGTGGGTGAGTTCAGAACCCTTGCCAATAGACAGGTCAACTAAGCAGAGAAATGTTGAAGCTGACTTAAATCATAAACCAAATGGACCTAACATATATTTAATAGAACATTTCATCACAAAGTCAAAAAATACCCTGTCTAGCAGTTCATGGAACTTTTTCCAAAATTGGCATCATATTTGTACAAAAAGCAATTCTCAACAGATACAAGAAAATTGAAAAATTCCCTGCATCCTATCAACCACCAGGGTTTAAAGCTGGATAGAAACAACAGAAACAACAGGAAACTTACAAACCCTTGGAAGTTGGACAAATCTCTACTGAATGAAAGATAGGTCAAGACAGAAATTAGGAAAGAAATTAAAGACTTTCTATAATTAAATGAATATGAAACCACAACATACAAAAACTGATGAGAGACAATGAAGGAGGTTCCAAGAGGCAATGTGTAACACTAAGTGTCTACATAAATAATAATAACCATCTCTTAGAAGTAACTTAACATCAAACCTGAAAGATACAGAACAAAAAGGAAAGGAAAAAATCTAGGAAAAAAGGAAAGAAATCACACCCAAATGGAATAGATGGCAAGAAATAATGAAACGCAGGGCTGAAATCAGTAAAATAAAAATAAACAAATAATACAAAGAATTAATCAAACAAAGAGTTGGCTCTTTGAGAAAAATCACTAAGCTTGGCAAATCCTTATTCCAGTTAAAAAGCATAGAGAGAATATCCAAATTATTCAAATTACCAAAGTTAGAGATATAAAAGGGGTTATAGCAACAGACAGTGAGGAAATCAAAAAAATCATAAGAATACACTTTAAAATCTATATTTCTTCAATTGGAAAGTCTAAAAGAAATTTGAATAATTTTCTCAATTCATGCCACCTACCAAATTAAATCAAGATCAGATAAACAGACCTTTAACTCCTAACAAAATAGAAGCATTAATTAAAGTCTACCAAATAAAAGCAGATGACCAGATGGTTTCAGTGCAGAATTCTACCAGACTTTCAAAGAAGAATTAATGCTAATATTATTTAAATTATTCCACAAAACAGAAACAGAAGGAACACTGCCCAATTTCATTTTATAAAGCCACAGTTCCCCTGATACCTAAACCATATAAAGACCCAATAAAGAGTCTTTTTCCTATGAATATATGCAGAAATTCTTAATGAAATACTTGTTTGTTAAACTAAATCCAAAAACACATCAAAAAGATTATCCACCATGATCAAGTTGGCTTCATCACAGACATGCGGGGAAGGTTCAACATACTTAAACTGGTATATGTAATCTCCCATAAAAAGAGACTGAAATACAAAAAACATGATTATCTCATTAAATGCATAAAAGGCCTTTGACAAAAGTCCAGAACCCCTTCATGATAAAAGTCCTGGAGAGACTGGGGCTGTGAGGAGCAAAGAACTACAAACAACTACAAAATGCTGAGAGCAGGGGAAATAGTCTTCCCCAGGGAAGAGCACACCAACTGTTTTTTTTATTAACAAATTATCAGCCCTGAATTTGTACACACAAGTGAATATACAGACTGAGCTGTTTATAGCTGTGTATTTCCAAATATATATGTATGCACATTTGCACGTATGTAACAGCATTTAATATAAAGGAGACTATGGATTTTAAAGATAGCAAAGAGTGATGTGTGAAAAGTTTTAAGGTAAAGAAAAAGATGGGGGAAATTACATGATTGTAATACCGAAAAATAAAAGAAATAATTGTTAAAAGTTTGGTAATTTTGAAGGCAATAAGAATTAATTACTTAGGAAAACGTATATCTTCATCACTTAAGATTTAATCTTTCCCCAATTCAGACACAGTGATTTAAGGATTGTCTTTATCAAATTACTTCTTGTCAATATCCTCTATTAAAATAAACTTTCTGAAGAAACCTGAGAGCAGAAAGATTCCTGGGCTTAAGAATGAGTATTTAGAGGGCAGTTTGACAGCATGTCCGTTAGCCAGAAATCAGAAGGTTCTTCTTAGGTCCGGGGACCACAGCAGATTCAGAGTGTGAGTACATTATAAACTATAAATTTGACACCTACTACATTTCATTTTATGGCTGATTTTTGAAAATTGCTATCCTGCTGTATGCATTGCCTTAGTCTACCTCATACAACATTTTCTTATTCGTTCTTTACTTGAGAGTATGTCTGTGTTTCTTCTCTTAAAGGATTACGAGCGTGTTTTGTTTACTATAAGTGGTTCTGATTTGTAAAAGCTTGATGAAAATTCTATGCTTTTGAGTCTTAGAAGTTAAAACACACCTGTTTGTTTTATTTCCTGTTGGTTGTTTTCCATCTGAGGTCACATTGTGTCAGTGTGTACATGCAAATTTTAATTCATATTCCCTTTGAAAATTCCGTGAAGAATGAGCCTGGAGCTCGACAGAAAAGTTATTACAATTGTGGATGATGTTTGCTTCGTGATGTCTATGATGGCTAAGTCAGCATACGTGAAAGTAACTCTGCCGTATTGGAAAGAGCTAAATATGGAAGAAGTTACAACCTTTTTCTTGGTTTTTGTTAACTGAATCACTTGATGAACACACATTTTAGTTTTACCTAAGTAATTCCTTTAGGAAGAATGCATTCTCATTGTTTCTAATTCTGTGTGGATCCTTTAGAGTCTTGAACAAATGAGGTTCCCTTGTTCTTTCATTATGGGTGGTTTTGGAAAGTCTTATTTATATTCACTCCTAGGAAAACATGAAAAAAACCCTGTTCTGCCAAGATCATAAGTGTTAATTATAAAAATAATTAATTGATGTAATAATGTGTAACAAAATAAAAACTTTCTATCTGATTTTAGATTAAAGGGATTAATTAAAGTTGAGATTTAAAAGATGGTATTTAAAAGACTTATTTTGTTCCATTTTAACTCTAAAAATTTAAAAATAGACTTACTCTTGAATGCTACTTTCAGAACATCACAGAATAGCATACTTGGACAAAGGAAGCTGGATCCTTGGAAACATCAATCAAACGGGCTACTTTAGAGTTAACTATGACCTAAGGAACTGGAGATTACTGATTGATCAATTAATCAGGAACCATGAGGTACATCCGTCATCTACATATCCGTGATCTGTTTTGAAGTCTGAATGCCTGTCATTATAATGATCAGAATTACTACCCCCATCCTCTCTTTTTTCCTAACTGGCCTCATAGGTGCTTTCCGTCAGTAACCGTGCAGGCTTGATCGATGATTCCTTCAGCCTGGCCAGGTAGGTTTTACTCTGGATCTCCATAATAAAAATACATGTCTGTAATATTTTCACATTAATTTAAATTATATATTATATATTTGTATTTATACATGATTCTTTCCTTATGATATTTTTGTTTGTATCTGAACTATACTTAGTGCTCCAAACCCTAAATCAATAGTAGCCATAGGGTATTTCCTATACAGAAGCTTTATCAATCACACTGCTAGTTCAGTTAAATACTCCACAGGTTTGTGTAATCTCTTCATTAATGAACTCGACACAGTGACCATTGTGCCACAGTCTAAGTTTTGCTAGAAAACACCTTCAAGCATTAGCAATGTTATTCCTCACAAATGCTAGGGTATTTTTAATTTTAAAACTACATTTGAATATTATTCATTATGAAAAGTCTATGCTGCAAGAGAGAAATAAGTATTTTACAACATACCTATCATTTTTTCAAAGTTTTTTTTATCGATTTAATTATAATAATATTAAGTGACTTTCATAATTAGATTTATAATCTTAAAAAATGAGTTATTTCCCTGCCTAGTCATCAAATGAAAGAATGTTCATTGAGATATTTACAGAATTTGGATACAGCATAATAAAAGAGACCCCATCCTCTAATGCTCTGTCATATTTATGCAGTTTTTTAATTTAATAATCTTTTTTTGGAAGATTCAGATTAGAATATGGTGATCTGTCATTATTTTAATTTATCATAGTTTGCTACATTTTCCCTAATTGTATAAGTCTAGTTACTTCTGTTTGTGCCCATGTGAACACAAGGCTTGACTTAGTAATAGATATTTATTCATTCATGAGATCTGAAACTGCTTCTACAGTTTATGTGCTCAATCAAATCTCAGTTCTCTTACATATGTTAAAAATAATCCATTCTCCGTGGCATTCTAATCCATCAGAACTGATGAGCTTTCAAGTAGAGCATTTGATAATTATAAAATTGAAGGTCTGCAACCAACTTAACTAGATTGTTGCTGCTGCTGCTCCTGTTATTGTTGTTGTTGTTGTTGTTGTTGGTGGTGGTGTGTGTGTGCGTGTCAACAAGCAATATCCAAAAAGAAGTTTTTACAGGACAAATACAAGGTACTGTCCTAGTAACACAGAGTACAAACCCAACCAACTCTGAACTTTTGCTTTCGTTATTACCTTGAAGGATCATAGGGCCATCGCTAATTACCTTTTTTATTTGTTGTGCCACGAGGGGGCAAACTCTGCTGCAGACAGAACCCTGTCTGTCATTCACTGGGAATACCCAAAAATGATTGTCTACAAGGAAGTTTCTATAAAGATCATTAAGGCTCACTGGAAAAAAAATTAAAAAGCTTACCACAGAAGCCTGGTTACCTGAGTGTGATTCCCAAAACCTATAGCGGAGGAAGAAAGCTGAATCGTCAAATTGTCCTCTGACCTCCACACATGAGTGCCATGATCTGTGTCCACCTGAACTCATCATGCACTGCATATCACACACACACAAATAAAACCACACACACACACATCACAATAATGAATACAAATTCAAAAACATACTGAATAATCTGAGCCATTAGTTGAGCAAAGGTGAATAAGAGCCTGTCCATGCTGCTACACCATTTTAGTAAATGTAAAAGCCCAGAGCAGTAGAGACGAGCAAAGGCCTGTAAAGAGAGTGATATATGAAAATAATGGTTAAGGTATATAGTTTGCTCTGCAGAAAATCTTGAAGAAAATATGAGGTCTACAAAAATTATTTTTACACAGGTTTAGAGAGTTCCATAAATCATAAGTTCAGTAAATCATGAGAGTATGCTTATGATTACAGTAATACTTCATTGAGATAGAAGCAGAAAAAGAGGAAAATGTTGAACACAAAGAATGAAGGATTAGTAGCAAAAACAACAAAAACCCTACTACTAGCAACTAATTAAATATACAATATGTGTGGAAATCTCCCTGTTTTCATAAAATATAGGGATCTCTCCTTTTAATGTCAGAGTGACTCCAGTATCCTCCCCAGACAGCAGATTCTGTGGATGTCCACAGTCTTTTATAAAGTGACATACTACTTACATATAACCTGTGCACATGATTAAATGTTCCCTAAATTTTTGCTTACTACCTAGTACAATACAAATACTATATAAACTGTTATGTAGGAAATAATGACCAGAAAGTATATTATGAAGACCTTAAAGCTTCGACATATATAATCTTGTTATTATTCATACGAAAGATGAAAAAAAAACCTTAAGTATCATTGACTTCATATTTACACTCTGTTCTACTGCCCATAAATTGTTTCATTACGAGAATGAAAGTAAATAAATAGGAAATAATATATTTCTGCAAATACCTTCTATCTACGTGGACCTAAGTATTACTTATATTTTATGTATTCAGATAAATATTCCATTGTTTAAAAATCCTGTTTATATAAATCTCTTTCAAGCACAAGGGTAAGTCAGGTATTCCCCGGCCTCTGAAAATAACAAGGGGAAAAAGACACAAGCGAGTTAAAGAGAAAGCTGAGGCTTTGGATTAGTGACCTCTTTGGATCTTAGCCAATGCTTCCAGGCACTGTGCTTGCCATGGCTATTTCATAGTAGAGACTTCAGGTTAAGAGGGTTTAAGTCACAGTTGTGGTTGGACAGGTTCTGAGTGCATGTGTACTGGGGAGGTGGGTGCTGGTCACCCAACATTGACACAGTAGAGTTCGTCAATTCAAGGCCACGTGAGGTTGTGTACTTTATGGAATTCTCATCTATAACGTCCTTCTTATCTCTTTGGATTATTATTCACTTAAACAGAAAACAAACAAGTGGAAATATTTAGTTTCTGCCCTTGAGTATAAGCTTGTCTCTCCTTCCATGGAAACTGAAGATGTCCCTTTATTACACAGTATGCTTCTGGCTTCCTGGTAGTTCTCGCATGAATCAAAGGAGAGTGCTGTGCATCATCTTTGTGGTTACTGTCACTTCATTTAACATCTGGTACAGAATTACGCTACTTATCTAATAAATTTAGCAAGCTAGAAACATTCATGTCACTATTTTGGTGAAATTAGCTAAAATCTATCATTAAGTTTTGGTAGTTTTTAGCTGTATAAATACAGAGCCAGTGTTGTGGTGTATAGCTGCAATCCCAGGACTTGAACGATTGAGGCAGGAGGATTGCTATGAGTGTGAGATCTGCCTGGAATACACAGTGAGTTCCAGACCAACCTGTGATTCAGAGTAACTATGTCTGATGTAGGAGGGTCATCTGTCTATGTGTTACTTTCATTGGTTAATAAA
>LOJH01003688.1:16707-38238 GCA_001685095.1 Ellobius talpinus | reverse complement strand
TGGGCCAGGCAGTGCTTAAATGAATACAGTTTATGTGTTGTTATTTCCAGGGCTGAGCTAGCCATGTGAGGAGCTGGGTGGGATGAAAAGCAGGCCTGTGCACCCCATCACTACATTCCTGGGGGGGGCGCTAAGTGATTGCATCTTTTAAGGAAACAATTGATTTCTTTTAGTTTATCACTCATTGATTCTTTCAAAGGGGTGACATTTTTAGCCATGTTGTCTCACATCTGGCAGTAATAGTCTTATCACTTCCACCCACTCTGCATAGTGTTTAGGTGGTGTTTTGTCTAATTTTTAATTGCTGTAACAAATACCTAGTTCTGCTCATGGATTCAGATGGTTTGGAGCATCACAGTAAGGAGGATGTGTCTGAGTCAAGTAGTTCATGTCATGGTACCCAGGAAGCGGGGGGAGGGGAGTATCTATTCTTACAGGTTCTCTTCTTTTTTCCTCTATTAATCATCTCCAGGATCATTCTTTCCCCTTGATTAATGATTTCTAGATACTTCTTTTTAGATATAACCAGAAGTAAGTTTTCCTATCCCACCCCCAGGGTATCTCTCAACTCAATCAATTTGATAGTCAAGAGCAATCACCACATATAACCTGATTTCATTGATCTTTTCAAATAACCAAATTTTGCTGTTGTTCTGTATTGGCTTCCTATTTTCTATTTTTTATTCTTGTTTCCAGTTTGATTTATTTCCTCACACTTATTTTGGATGTAATTTGCTCATTTTTTCTAGTTGCCCACAGCAGAAGCCGACTACTAATTCTCTCTCTTTCCTTTTATAATAAACACGTTTAAAATGATACACTGTTTTCAGTGCATTGGGCCAATTTTAAGTAAATTGTGTTTTTATTTCCCTTTAATTTCAAATCTTAAAATTTATCTTGCAATGCAGTCTTTTGTTTATTTATAGGTCATTTGGAAGTATGTTTAGTATCCAAATATTATGATATTTTTCTTCCTTTCTTTTTGTTAATTGATTTCTGTTTAATTGTGTTGAGGTCTGAGAGGAAACACTGTATGGTTAGCATTCTTTCAAGTTTCTTAAAAATGTGTTTGATGGCCCAGAATATGGTCCATGTGGATGACTGCTCCTTACTAAGTTGAAAAGAATGTGTTCAGTGTTGTGTTTGATGAAGTGTTCGGTAGCTGATGGATGGTACTGTTGAACTCAACTCTGATCTTACTGATTTTCTGCCACCGGGGTGCGTCCTTTACTGATGTCGGGTGCTGAAGTTTCCAACAGCAAAGGTGGATGCACCTGTCCAATCAGCTCTTGCTTCACAGAACTTGACTCTCTTGTAGACTGCAAATACACTATGTACTATCTTTTCTTGAAAAATAAACTTTTTGGTAATGACATGCTGTCCATTTTGCCTCTGATAAAGCTTCCAACTCTGATGTCTACATTATTTTTTAAATTAGAGGTAGCGTGACAAATTGATCTCCGCCCATTTGCTTGGGACCTATATGTGGCTTCATCTTTAAGTGGACTTGTTTTAGACAACATATAATTGGGCCTTAATTTCTGATCCCATACAAGAATTTCTTTTAATTATTATAACTAGACCACTGCCACTGAAGATTTTTACTGGTATAGTTGGATATTTATCTATATATTTGTTAATGTTTTCTACCAACTGCCTTTCCCATGATTCTTATCTTCCACTCTTCTGATTTTTGGTATATGTAACAGAGCATTTTAAACAATTGCTTCCCTCTGTCTTACTGTATTATTTCTTCTTCATATATATATATAAATTGTTGTCCTAGAGGCTGCAATACACATCTTTACTAAATTCAGTATCACATTTAGATAACACTTTACCATTTCATGGGTAGTGTCTCATATAAGAATCAAATACTTGGGGCCAGGAAGAGTGCTCAGTGGTTAAGATCACTGGCTGCTCTTCCTGAGGATCCAGGTTCAATTCCCAGCACCCACATGGCAGCTTACACCTGTCTGTAACTCCCGTTCCAGCGATCAGGCACCCTCACACAGGCATACCTGTGGACAAAACACCAGTGCACATAAAATACAAATAAATAATTTTTAAAAGAATCAAATACTCTAAACTTACCTTCTGTTTCTGTGCCATGGTCCTTAAAAAAGTGCATGTGCATGCAAAGTATCCATGTATAAACATAAGTAGAAACATAAACAATAGAATGCATTGAAGTTACAATTTTGAACAAAGTGTGTGTCAAAGCAATAAAAATAAATAAGAGGGCTGAGGATAGGACTCAGTGGTAGAATATTTGTCTACATGCATAAAATCTCAGGTTCAATCCCCAGCACCTTCCTCTGCTAATGTAGATCTGTGTGTCTGGCCTATTTAATTTTTCTTCTCTCAAAGAACTTAAAAAAAATTCACTATCTCTTGTTAGATAGGACTATCTGCAATAAACTCTTGATTTCTGTTCACTTGGGAAAGTCACTTTTTTGTAGGCTAATTTAACATGTCTATGAGCCTGTTTGTTTTGTTTGTTTGCTTGTTTTATAATGAGGTCCGCAAGCCTGAGTACTTTACAAATGAAAGAGTCTCTTTTAACTCACAGTTCTTGAGCTTTGACGGGTCTGGTTGTAACATTGTCTTAGCTCTGGTAAGGATCTCATGGCCTATGGCTTCACAACCATGAGAGGGAGTGACCATGGAAGCCAGAGAGGTGGGGGTCAGGGGATAGGGGTGGGGTTGAGGGGTAGCCAAGCCTGACTCTTCCCAATCCTTTCACATAGGTGAGACTCAAGAGTTTCTTGAGAACAATTTAAATCACCACAAGGTAGTGTCTCCAGTGACCTATGGACATGCCACTTCACCCCACCATCTCTTAACATTGTCACTCAGAGGACCACATCTCAGCACAGGAGCCCATGGAATCTCATAGCAAACCATGTGTAAGCCATAGCAACTTGTTCACATTTCTAAATTGGTACCCTTCCCCTCTTTGCTTACGTGGTTTCTGAAGAGAAGCTGGGCATAGCTTTTGTCTTTGTTCCTTGACAGGATCTCTTTGTCTTTGGGTTTCTTTCAAGGTTTTAAAATTTTAATGTGTACCTTTTGAAGCTAATATGCCTGCGGGGAAGGTTCTGGCATCCAGCGTTGATTTGCAGGAATTTTCTGTCACGGTGGCTTCAGCTACTGCTTCTGTTCTTTTCCTCTTTTTCCCTTTGGTATTCCCAAGCCTGAAAGTTTTCTTGTAATTGCTTCACAGTTCTCAGACATTCTAGGTATTTTCACAGTCGTTTTCCCTTTTATCGTCAGCTATGCGAGTGTCCACTGAGCTTATGCTTGAACCTTCAGCCCTGCCCTGCCCATCAAAGGCATTCTTCATCTGTTAGTACTTTTTATCTCTAATGTTTCCTCTTGGTTGGCAGTTTCCATCTGTCCCACCCACTGCTTCCTTTCCCCATTAGAATCCTTCCTCACTGACCGCTGTTGTTTTCACTCCCAATCTGACAGTCCCAACATCCCCGCATTCCTGATGCTGATGCTTTCTCTCCTAGAATTCCCTACGTTTTCTTTTGCTTATTAATATGCTTTGTAATTTTTTCTGTCAGACAGATGTGATGTACTAAACAAGCTGGACCATGGCCAACAGGCCCTTAGTGGTGTGTTGGCAGGGTGTGGCAGGGAAACCATCTTGTAGCGTTGCTGGTCCTAGGGGCAGGCCCAATTCTTTAATTGAACTTGTACTTCCTGTGAACTGCGGCAGTGTGGTCCAGCTTCATTTCTCTTTGGAGAGGAGACAGGATGGCTATTATTGACGGGAACTGGGTGTTTTTTTCCTTTCTCAGGGTTGATAAGTTTCAACATATCCTCATTAGCTTACACTCTAGAAACCCCTTTGTATTTTGATCCTGGTCTAAGAACCATCAGTTGCTATATGATATTTCAAAATGTTTTTCTCCAGCATCAGGAGGTTTCTTCTGATTATGTAAGTGAACATCTAGGGGTCAAACTCACAAAACTGGTGTGGCTCTTCCTATGATTGGGTACCCCTGGGATCTTTAAAACTTGGTTTGTCTACCCTAAGCCAGTGATGCTTGTGAGTTCTCATTTAGGTTTTCCTATCTCAGCACTGCTTTCTGGTCATTGGTTCTATGATTCTCTGGTACCCTCCACCCCCACTTTTTGGCTTTTCTTTTCCATTCTAAAGGTAGCTGTTCTCTTCATGGCCTCATATCTACAACAGATATAAGAAGGGCTGCTAATTATTTGTCTATTCAACTGTATATTTGTGGGTAGGACAGAGTGGGTCCATACAAGTTCCTGACTTGCCCGATGAGAAATTCGATGTCCCTTTCCTTGTTGGTATTCTTCTCTGCAGAGCTCAGAGGTTTGGACCCTGATTGGAAGAGGTATAAGGATGGATCCACTGTTAAAAAGATGGCTTTTGTGCTTGGCACTCTGCCAAGCTCTAGTCAGAGAGATGCTTAAGAGACAATCCTGTGATGAGGTCTGGGACACAGCACATCCTGTATCTAATTTCAAGTTTTTCTTTATACTTGTCATTTCTAAGCCTCCACTAAATTTTCTTAACTATTGTAATTTACTCTTCTCAGAATGAGCATTACCTAGGCCTGGGAAAGGGAGGCTACATACGGCTACATAACTGTGGACTACTCTTACTCTGGCAGTGGCCACTGTCCCCACATACCGGAACAGGGATAGCAGCCGTTAAGCTCACCATTATGAATTTGTAGCATCCACCCTGAAAGGGAGCCCAGGCTTGGAGATGACAGGTGACCAGGATATATCATACAAGTGGAATGAATTATAGGAAAGTTCCAGACATACTTTGGGTAGGAAATCAAGGGTGAGATGAGGTTCCAGATTCATGGCAATGGCCATGAAAGGGGGAGAAGTATCTCCATGTGCTGGAGGAGTTGGGGACATCTGGGTCACCTGCTATACCCTTCAGCTACTCCACTGGGCTGTTTCCCCTCATCACAGTCCTTTCTCCAACCTCTGCAAGCTGGTTCCACCCTATTTTTCCCACTTTTACCTTGCTAGAACATTACTTTCCCTGTGAAAGCTCAGAAAAAATTAACTTTACATACCCTTCTCTTTCCAAGAATCCCATTAGCCACAGTGTTTTGCTTATGATTTAAATGTGGGAGCTAAGGACATCTGTCAGAAAAGAAATAAAACATAGTTCACTTAGAAACCTTGTATTCTAATTTGAGCTTTGTCTCTGACTAAAAACTCTACCTATTGATCTGTCTGATAGAATTATCCAGAATGAAAACAATTCCCTGAAGGAATTGGGATGCATTGGTAAATCAATTCCCGGATCCTATACATCATGTGGGATGGGAGTTCGTCTTGACTGACAACCTGGTTGGAGGGAGAAATGCCTAGAACAATAACACACATATTTCGGAGTGTGTCTATGATGATGGCCCCATCATGAGCGCTCTGCCTTGTTAAATGTTTAATCTCTTGATGGATTCATAGTATTCTGGCATTACTGGTGGTGGCGGCGGGGTGGGGGCTGCAGAAGAAACAGATCACTGAGCTGTGTCCTTGAAAGTGACATCTTGCCCTGGTTTCTCCTTGTATTCTCTTTTCTACTTCTTAGCCACCAAAAGACTGCTCTTTTCTGCCACTATCTCCACTCGAAGATGGGCTGATGCCTCTGAAACCAGGAGCCAACATGAGTAATCCCTCCTCCGATGCTGTCTCCCTTGTTGACAACAAGGGAAGGCATTGATACACAAGGGAAGTACTGCAGCCCAGGCCAGGGACACTCACCAATGACAACAACCACATGTGCACAGTTGTCGCATGTCACCTCCAGGTCATTCTTGCCAGGGGTCACTGGGAGTCTTTCTTGGTGGCTGTCATTTCTCTCCATTGTGCTCCTGCACTAGCTCCTAACAATATCACCATTCTTCTTGAGTTTCTTCCCTTGAAATCACCCTACCTTCTCAGCG
Organism: Ellobius talpinus; assembly: GCA_001685095.1. NCBI lineage: Eukaryota > Metazoa > Chordata > Mammalia > Rodentia > Cricetidae > Ellobius > Ellobius talpinus. Next base: position 32,287 of record LOJH01003688.1, on the reverse strand, counting down.
ACCAATACCCTAATCTATACACCACTAGCCTCCTACTAGCTCTCCTATTCCTGCTTACACCTTATACCCCCCAGCCCAATTCTTCTCCCAGACAGAAGTGAGAAACATCATTTTGAAAGCAAGGTTGGTCACCACACGTCCTGCTCAAAGCACTGTAGTGGCCAACCATGATTCCCAGGACCAACTTCAAAACTTTTAAAATGAACATGTGTGTGGTTTATGTCCTGTCCACTTCTGCTGTCTTTTCTCAGCTACCGTGTCTCTTAGCCGCTAAGGTCCTATGGATCCACACTTGTACCACGTTCCCTCCTGCCACATGATACTCTCCATGGTCCCTCTGCACACAGAACTTCCTTCCTCCTTGAGATGCCAGCACAAACTTGTCCTGTAGTAGTTAGTCTTCCGACACCATGACAAATACCAGGCCCATAAGCAACAGAGAGGAGAAAGCGTCTATCTTAGCTTATAGTCCCAGAGGAGATACAGACTATTGTGTCAGGAAGGCATGGGAGCAGAGGGGAGAGGCCAGCCTGGCAGTCAGGAAGCAGAAAGATCACATCTCATCTATACACAAGAAACAGAACAGGAGATTTCTTCCCAGAACCCAGCACATACCCTTCTAACACTGTATTAAATATTAATGTGGAAGTGAGCAAGTGTGGTTGGCACCGAGGCCAAGGGAGACACATGCTCACCCCTAAAACAAGCATGCGCGGACACACGGACACACACACACACACTCAAACACACACATACACACACTTTTATGGTCCATGCTCACCCACCCACACATACACAAGATTTAATGGTCTGCAAAGCACATTAAAGAGATGTTCCAGAGCCAAAGGCTTTCTCTTCCTCCCAGGACACCAACTTCAGAGAGGTTTCCTGGCTGACCCAAACATCTGCCCTGGCCTATAAAAGGGCTGCCACTCACCCCTGCCCCACTTCCTCCCCACCTTTCCTAGCTCAGCCCCTCTGTGGGCTTGTAAATATGGGTGAGAACATCCTTCTGTCTTCATCCCTCAAGGTTCGGCCCCTTCAGCTAATGAGACGACAGTTTTGTGCAGGGGAGTCAAAAGCTACAAGTTCAAGCCCTGGTGCTTTCCCTTTCTAGTGACCATGGGAAACTCGCCGCCTGTCTGGCACTGAGTTTTCACGTGCGTCCTGGGAAGGAGCTGAAGTGACAAAAGCTTCAAGTTTCTTTTTAGCTCTGATAGTCTGCAATTTTTATGATGGAAGGCACCAATGCCTAAGAGCAGACGGCTCGGCTCATCTTTCCACAGATGGCCCAAGTCCTAGTGATGATTTGACTCTGCTGAGGGAGGCTTAACAACTCTGAAGCTCTGTTTGGGCTCTTCATTACACAGGTCAGATCTAGCTGAGCCCTCCCATCCTCTTCCATGAGACACACCGCGGACAGCGAGAGTGGGAGAACAAACCGTTCTCTAGGAGTGCTGACATGGATGGTTGATAACATCACTGTGAGAATGCTGGCAAGTCTGGGGATTTTCCCTTTACAAACATCTTCCTTTAGAAAACTGTCTTTGGAAACAACACAACCTGATTTTCAGGGAAGGAACAGATAAAGTCCAAGGTTTCTTTTTGTTTTGTTTTGTTTTTCTTTTTTGTCAAAGCAATGACTGTGACGCCTAAAGCCACAGGGAAGACTCAAACAAGAGCCTCTGTCTTTATCTGATTGGACCACACAGGCCCAAGGCCCATGGTAAAGCTGGGCAGTCAGCATCATGAACTGGGGACCAGGACACCGTGGAGGTCCTCAAGTTCACACACAGACCACCAGACCTAGGTATCCACCCCCCTATTCTGAGACAGACCAATATTTCTGGGTCTGCTCCAATCTTCAAGATAGGGAATGACTTCCCAGGAGTGGCACCTGCTTGGTCTTCACTCTCCTCACCTCCAGAAATACCGAGGACTTACCCCCTAAGATTTGGGGACTAAGCATATGAGCGCCTCTGGACGATTTCACACTAATCTCTAAATCATTCTCCAGTTTCATTCTATACCAAGTGTTCAAATTATATATCATCAACCCCATTTTTCAGGTGAAAAAAAAAAACCCTAAGTTACTTCTCTGATATCAAAGGGTTATGGGAGAACAGAATTAAGTTTTAGTCACTTCTCAGCATTTCAAGTCTCATACTGCCAGTTACACCAAGAACTACCAGGGGCTTCCCCTTCCCTCCCCACAACCCTCTCTGATAAGAAAGCAGCGCAAATAAGCGTAGCTACCACCCCTCGTCAAAGAAGCCTCTTGTTACAGCAAATGGAGACCATCACAGAAACCACAACTAAACACAATGCAAAAGATAAACAGATTGTGGGGGACTTAGCCCCAGTGGATATATTTACATCACAGCTCCTGCTTCGATGGCTCAGTGAACATTGCAGAAGAGGGGGCAGAAAGTTTGTAAGAGCCAGAGTTCCAAGAAGTCTGCTGTGACGCAGTTGTCCTAGAAATGACTCATGGACAAGATTGGAACAATGACAATATCAATGACTGTATTATCATGGGAAGGGGAAATGTCATGGGGTCCATGCCTAGACCAAGAACTACAGTCAACTAATGACTACTGGGCAAAGGAGAATTAGTCTTGCCCAATGATGAACGCCCTTATTTATTGTCCAATGAAGACTAGTCAGCCCTGAAATCATATATCCACAAATAACAAAAATAGACAGTGGGTTGTTTTTAAATACACACACACACACACACACACACACACACACAGACTAGTAATTACCACAGGAGAAGAGGCTAACAACTTGAGAGTGGGGGTGGGGTGGTACAGGAGAGCTGGACGGAGTAAAGGGAGGGAGAAAGTAAATTAAGAAAAATAAATAAATAAAATCCCAGGCCACACTAGGAAGCCTGTTGGTCCTTCTAGGCCTGGTATTCACTTCCCCTTCACCACTGAGTAGGACGGGGCTGACAAATGTGCCCCTGGAGGGCGCCAAATCATCAGGCTCCTATGGACTGTACCCAGGCAAAGGAAAGGCTACAGAAGCAATCCTCAGACACTAGAACAAAGAAAGTGATGGAGCTGGGAAGGTTGGGATTTAATGGAGGCAAGCATGAGGGGCTTGTCTGGATGTGTGTAAGGGGGGAGGGGAAGAGGAAAGGAGGGGAGATAATGAGAACAGAAAAAGCCCCGAGAACCATGACTAGAGAAATGTAGAAATAGCTAGAGTAGATGTATATTAGAATGATGGCACGAAGCTGGACTAGATTAGAATTTAAATTATATTGTATTAGTCATAGAGTATCTTGTGAGGGTCAGTCACATCACACAGTGGTATCTGAAAGCTTGTCGGGGAGATTCCAGTTCCTCCATGGCTCCTCTTCCACCTTGACCTCTGCAGGACGACTCTATAATTTGCAAGCATACAAACTAGACCTAAGAAGGTTATGCAAGAGTGGAGGGTGATACCAGCTTTTCATTAAGCCTGAAGGAAATATCAATAGCTCAGAGTTTTCAGAATGTTAGCTTTGTGTCTTAGAGAAATGTGTGAAAGTCAAAAGACCCAGTGATGGCCAGTAGCTTGACCCCTCAAACCAACATTTTCTGCACTGAACTCTGCAAATGGTATCAGTCTTAATGATAGCTGAATTCCCCCTCCTGTACTTCTCTTGTTGGTTCCTGTCTGTCATGTACCTGGTACAGTTCACAGTTTCCAAGACAACCTCAGGGGAATCTCACCAAACTAAATGACTTATGTATTGCAGAAGAAACAATCATCACTCTAAATATGCCATGTTATATAGCCATATCTCTCACTATATAGGCACACTATATAAAGAATTTGACTCAAAATAATTATAAATGGGTAAAGGACATGAAGATTTGTTTCTCAAAAGAGGATTATGAGATGACCAAAAGCTATAAGAAATAAGGCTCAATCTTGCTAATTAAAATCTAAATGAAATCAATATCACAAGGAGCTGTCACCTCACACCTGTTAGGCCAGCTACTATCCATACTGGAAAAAGATGACAAGGACTGGGGAGTATGGACAGTAAAGGGGACCCTTGTCCATTGCTGCTGGGAATGTAAGGTGGTAGAGTTGCTATGGGAACCAATAGAAAATTCCTCAAAAGAAATCAAACTAGAACTTCCACAGGACCAAGCATCTACCAGATGTAACTACTGAGTGTACATTGAAAGGACATAAAATCAACATATCAAAGGTGCATGTGGGTCCCTAAGCTTGCTGATATCTTATTCACAAGAGCTGGGATATGAAATCGAGCAAAGTACCTACCCATCAGTGGGTGAACAGCTAAAGAAAGTGTGCTATGTATACACAATAGAATACTATTTAACTATAAAAAAATCCCAAACAATCTTATATGAAAGATTTTAGGAATCGAAAACAAATACCACAAGATATCAATTATATACAAGACTAATAAAGTGGAATTTACAGAAATAGAAAGGAATGACACTACCAGGGGCTGGGCATAATAGGAAGGGATTAGAAGGATGTTGTTGGTCAAAAGATACAAAGCTGCAGTTAGACTAAAGGAATAAATTCGTATCTATTATAAAACATGATGACTAATTACTGGGCCTGACAAGATGGCCCCCAGAGTAGAAGTGTTTACCATGCAACCCTCATGGCTTGAGTTCAGTCACCCATTGGAGAAGGTGAGAACCGACTTCTGAAAGTTGTCCTCTAACGGGCACCATACATACCCAAGTGTGTCTGCACCCCTCCACAATATAGTACAAATATATACATAATAATGAGCAAAATTAAAAAATAGCACAGGACTGAAAATAGTGACAAGAGTAGATTTTAATTTTCCTCACTATAAATGAAGGTAAATATGTCAGTATGTGAGGAAATGGGTGTTGTCAACTTGATTTAGCCATCCCAGGATATTTAAAAATGTCACAACAGCATGCATAGAATAAATCCATATATTTATGTATTTTGTCAATTAAAGAGTAAATCTTAAGAAACTGCTTTTGTTATGTCCCATTTAGAATAGTGATAGGGTTGGGGAGATGGCTCAGCAGGGACGTGACACATGCATTTCCCACTTGTCATTCATTTGTCTTATTTATGTATGTGGACCTGAGTATATTTATGTGCACCATATGTGGAGGCCAGGGATGTCTGATCCCCGAAGCTGGAGTTATAGGCAGGTGGAAGGCACCTGCCTCTCTTGCAGAGAACCCAGATTCAGTTCCCAGCACCCACACAATGCCTCACAACTGCCTGCAACTCTAGTTCCAGGGGAAAGGATAACCTCTCTGGTCTCTCTGGGCACTTGAATGCACATGGTGCATATACATTTATGTGGACAAACACTTTTCAAAAGTTTTAAAAATAATTTGAAATTATTTCTTGTTTGTTTGTTTTTGCTTTTGTTTTTAGTAAATCAATAGAAAACAAAGAGGAGCTCAGAAGAGCCAAGCTACGGATTCAACCAGGAACTGAATTCTAAGCATGGTGCTGCTCTAAGCTATGAGGATGTAACAGCTTGGAAATGGTTTATTCAAAGGGTAAAAGTGTTAGTGACTATTCCATCCACATATTCTGTTTGTAGAGATCACCAATGAACTAGAATGGCGTGGCAGCTTTGGCTTCCCGTTGCGCCCAACATTTTGACACTGCCACATGATTTTGTTATCTGTAACATTCTTGATCAGGAACTGTACAATCGAGTTTTATATAAATATTCTAAATCTCATGTTAAATGAAGTTTATGATTTCTAGATTGGACTGCATGAGGCATGTGAGCTGTAGGTAGGACACTTAGATCGCACAAATTTGTGAAAACACACATTTCCCAATCTTCACTCTTTTTCTTTAAAATTGATGTGTATGTGCCTGAGTGAGTTTATGTGCACCGCATCCAGAAGCCAGAGGGTGTCAGACCCCCTGGAGCTGGAGTTACAACAGACAGTAGGAAATCACTGGATCCAGTGCTGGGAACTGAACCCAAGCCCTCTGCAAGAGCAGCAAGGGCTTTTAAAGGGCGCTCTCCAGCACCTCCTGTACTTGTATCCTGTTTGGTTCACATAGAAAGGCTCTTACTGAATGAAACACAGAACTTCACTATAAACTAAGATGGCTCTTAGGGACATGATTGAGTCCAGGGCTAAAGTGTGAGTCCTTTATTATGGGAATGTTCACTGCGGCCTCCCCAAGGCTTCTCTTCTCTGGGAGGTGATATAATCTCTACAATTGAGGAAGAGCTAAATCTCTCAACTCCAGACCACCCACAAAGCAGGCTTTCCAACATCAGATGTCCCCTCCTTCTACCCTCTTGAAACAAGTGGGGGTGTCTGTAAACAACTAGGGAAGTTTCTGGGAACCCAACACAAGGCCATCTTGTCTCTCAACCCTGGGCCTCTGTGGTCTTTTCTGAATAAGCACAAAGCCCCAATTCCTACCGCATGCTGCTCACACAGCCAAGTGTCAGGTTTCCTAATTTCAGATCCCCAGCCGGCTTCCATTTCTGAAACCCTGTTGTGGAGAAAGTTCAGGAGGTCTCATTACATTGTGGGTAGCGAAAAAAATCTTCGGTGTTTTGGACTAGAGTCAAAAGCAACAGAAACTTTAGGTGTCACTGATTTCAGTCCCTGCTTTCAGGGTGAGGGTTCCAACCTGGAACATGCTGGGTTTACTGACCACTGAAAGGAGGCGGGTCATATCCTTATCCTGTGGGTTTTGTCTGCTGTGCCAACACCTCCTAAGCTGCACGAGAGAGAGGTTAAGTGAACAGTCTCTGTGTTGGATGCCTAGGATTCGAAGTGCCTGCCTGCTGGCTTGGAATTATGGAACCCTCGTCATAGGAAGGACAAAATGAGCGAGTGTGTTTAAACCCATCTGTGAGTACTGTGAGTGTCCGGCATCCAGCAGGCGCGTACAGGATGCTAGCAGATAGCCAGCACCTCAAGGGGCTAGCTCCAGGATTAGGGGATGAGGCTTCTTGAAGTCTATCACAGTACCTGGAAAACGGTGCTCACGAAATGTGCTCTTCCATTTGGACGGCAAGGCTTGGAGGTTGCTTTCTCAACTGACTGCTTTTTCTCCTGACTATGAGTTGATCAGAGAGGAAACGGAACTGAGGAGTTTAACTTCAAAGTGCCAATATTTTGACACTTAGAAGTATTTTTGATAAGCTCTGCAGCATGAGCACAGAAGGGCTATCGGGAAGGCCTTGAGCTACTGCTTCCTCTCTGAAGGGGGTGGAGAGCATCCTAGACTTCCTGACATCCCTGCTTCTCTTTAGTGGGAGGGGCCAGAGTGGTGCTGAAGCTCTGGCCTTCTTAGTTAAGGATCACCACCCCTTGGGTTTTCTGCCACTATGCAAAAGACCGGAGATGATAGGCTTATAAGGAGGAGAAACTGGCTCACAGCTTCAGAGGTTTCAGACCATGGCTGCTTGGACCATCACCTTGGGACTCTGGCAAGGCAGAAAAACATGGCAGGGAACACGCGGCAGAACAAAACTGTTTACTTTATGATGGCAGGAAATGAGGAAGAGAGAGTAGAGGGGTCCGGGTCTCAATACATCCTTCAAAGGTATTCAAGCCCCAGATGACTTAATCCTCCAACTAAGACCTTCCCCCTCATGTCTCCACGTCTACCAGTACCTTAAGCTTTAGGTACAAGATAAGAACCATAATGTCCTAAATGACTTAGTGACTCTGATCCCAGTCCACATTATAGCTCTTAGAGTTCAGTGACCATGATCATGTTTAGTAAACTGCATATAAATCTCAAGTCTGAAGAGGCAGCCATGTGTTCAGGAAGTATGCCATGACAAAATGAGTTGACGGTCTCCATGGGTATAAAATAGGTATCTGAACCCAGGACAATTGAGCTGATGGTACAAACCAAAGTTCTCAAGCTCATAGGGGGGAAGACAAGGTGAGAAGCATTCTCTCACAGGACAGGACGTCTTTGTGGGTGGGCTTCATGCTACACAGAGCATTTTGACAGCATCCTGATAGCTATCAACCTCATAAAAAGAACACTTCTCTTTCTTAGGATTCCAGAAAAATCCCATAAGCCTGTTTCATTGCCCTGGCTTAGTCATATGCCTGTTCCCTCATGGCGTGTCCAAAGCCAGACTGGCATTGGAGTTGTGATAAATTATGATATTTGGCCAGACCGAATCATGATGCAACCCTTAACTCTCAGAACATTGGGTTAGTTCCATGCAAATAGCATAAACAAAAAGAGAAAGAAGGTAATAGCAAGGAAAATCTGGGTACCGCTATCAAAAGAAAAGACTATGGGCATTGGACAAGTGGAAGTTCTACCGGGACCACCTAGCTCTACCATTGTGCACCCCAGGGCTAAGGCTAAGTCACCTGATCTCTGGGACACAGTTTTCTCATCTATAAAAAGAGATTTTAGACTACTTAGAGCAGGGAACATCACATTTTAGAGTTTCTAAGAATCTTCTGAATGTCTAACTCCTTAAAATAATTCCCTGGGCCCCACTGCCAGGGATTCTGACTCAGTAGGTCTGGAATGCTGTCCAAGGGCTTGGCCATCTATCATGTTTCCAGCTGATGCTGATGCTGCTGATCTAGGGACCACACTGACCTAGATGCTATCTCAGTTTCATGACACATGATCATGCTTTTAGCAATTACAAGTCTTCGTTTTGAGGCTTAACCCTGAGTTTCTCAGAATGGGAAAGACAATATATAAGCCCATGACTGACCCCGAGACAAGCCCTTCTGACTTTCCAACTTAGGGATCCTTCATGGGAGGTACTGAGTCAGATCCACCACTCCAGTGGTTAAGTAGGCTGTAGCAACTGACCTGGATAGAGTCAACACAGCAAAGCCTCTGTCTTCTCGATTCCAAAGCCCCCTGTCAGCAACTTCTACCCTCCTGATCCATATCAGCTCTTGTCCAAATCCACTGAAGACTGACATCTACCAGGAGGCAGAAGGCTCTCTAACTAAGGCCACAGACTGGTACCAGGCAAACCTGGACTCTCGCACTCATTTTTACTCATCAAGGCATGTGACCTTGGTAGGCTATTTAATCACTTTGGGACTGTGGCAAGGCAGAAAAGAAGGGTTACAAAATAGAGGTATACAGGATCCTGCTCATGGAGTTGAGGTGAAGATTGATTGACATAAAAGAAGGATTAAGGGCTCAGTACAGTGCCTGGTTTATAGGAACTTAATCAGAGCTACCTATGTTCCACTGAGTTCTGGCCCAGGATGCCCCTGAATAAGCCATAGCTGAGCCTCATTTAATAAGGTGTGTGTAAGTCTGTGCTCAGTTATTAACCAGCTTAACCAGGGGTGCCCCCATCCCCCTAAAGCTTCTACTGTGTTTGCAGAGGGTGTCTAGGTAAAAGGCATTCTAGGGTCAAATGGGTTTGGAAAATTCTGGATTAAAAACTTTATTATGGGATTTCATAAAGTTTTTACTACGATAATTTCCAATGAAAATTTCCAAAAGGAACATTTTGATGATTCCTAAACCTTTTGGGCCATGGAAATCTTTTTATGTAGGTCTTGTTAACATTCACTGGCACTGCAGAATGCTGGGGAACTGCTCAAGAGCTCACCCCTTCCCTCAAAGGCTCCAGTACAGTGGCGTTCGCATTGAGAGAAGCCCCACAGGTCTGGTGAACCAATGCTGAGGATGTTACAACAAGCTAGCATCATAAGCCAGGTTGTTCGTGATAGAATTGCTGGCTCAGGAAGCTGCCAGCATAAAAGGGCTGAGGATACAGGTTACATTTTGGCAACAGTTTGGTAAATCATTACTCTTTGTAGCGATAGGATATAAACACTATGGAACCAGCCAGTTCATCTTCCCTTTCCTTTCTCTTATGATTGAAGATAGGCTTAGGAGCTGGGCAAGACACGTGTGCATATCCTTGTTCCGAAAGGGAGGAGGGACGGAAGTACCAATGCAGAGGGAAGTGAATGGGAACAGGTTCCTCTTTGTGACGAGTGGGGAGGGGACAGTGGTACTTTAAACAGGACTAGGCTGAGGCACAACCCTACCAGGAAGTGGTTAGCTCTTTGAAAAGTTACTAGAGTGTTCTAGATAAAGAACCATCTCCAGTATGGTGAGGATAATGCCACATTTATTTATATTATAAACACGTGGCTCTGATGACTGGAAAGGAAACAGCCATGCTTTCCCAAACAGTGCCAGATACAAATGGGATCTCTGCAAGATGAAGTGTGGGGCCTCTTGGGCCACTTGCCCTTGTCTGATGTCTTCGGGCTTGGTGAAACTGCGAGGTCAGCAAATTTTTCTCAGATTTTGTGCAACTTGTCGAATTCTTTCAAGAACACGAGATAAACAAACTGCCGTCACAGCGGCCATGACCAGCTTCACGCTGCACTTTCTTGCCCAGTTAAGAGCGGTTGAACTTTGAAGGAAGCCTTGAGTGGAGCAAACTGGCTGCGCAGGGAGAAGTTCTCACCATTCCAGAGTCCAGGCATTCCTCTCAGGCTGTGACAAGCTGAGACACCATCGCCCCCAGGCTCCACTTCTGACCAGCTGGCCTATGTTATGTCTTCATTAGCAAAAGATTTGAAAGCTTTAGCCCAGATGAACTTGAGATTGGAGGACCAGCCACATCTATTTGCAGAAGTGCATTGCTTGCAGTTTTATGAGGGCAGTACACACGAATGTGACAACGATGTGGCTTTTTAATTGCCAGGAGAGGGAAGCATTTTTTTAAAGGCTCTCCATGAAGCCTGCTGCCAAGGGAACTTCCTCCAGCATACTTCCTTTACCCAAGGCTAAGGTGGCTTATGTGGCCCTTTATTAAACCACTCTCTCAGCCAGGCTCCTCCCTGGGTCTAGCTTTTCTTTCTCAGGCTCCTGGAGGTATTTGCAAGCCTGGGACTGCATGAGCCCAGTGGGCAGTGACCATCTTTCCTCCCTTCTGGAGGAGAACTGGTTATTGGTAATAGGATCTGTGCAGTGGACCATGCTGTGCAGATGGGGAAGCCTTCAGCACTCCCAGGCCCACACGCTCTGGCAGCGGGTTCAGCTTAAACACTCATTTTTAGTTTCTGTGTGTTGCTAAATGAGAGTCCTAAAAGCCACTGCCCTGGGGCTCATGAGAGAAGGGAGCAGTGAGGCCAGGAGAGCAAAGAAAGAACAGGATCATAGGAAAGGGCCAGCCTTGCTCCCCACTGGGTGTCTGGGGGGTTTTATGGGAGACAAAGCCAAGGGAAAATGAATACTGGTAATTTCAAAGGATACTTATGATGTAGCCAGTAACTGATGACAAAGACATTAGGAGGGACTCTGCCGAGTCCAGAGTCTGACTCACTGTCTCCAGCACCTCGCCTTCATCAATTTTTCTTCCTGCCAGTCAGCTTATAATTTCAATCAGGAATCTTGGAGCTTGCAGACAGGGGAAATTACGAAGCCCTTAAGAACCTGCTGTCAAAGGTGCGGCACTCCAATACTGACCACGTAGTGACAGTGGACAGATGTGCAGGGTCCTGCGGCGGCCACACTGAGATCATGAGGCAGCTGTGCGATCAGATGTCACCTCATCAGGAGGCGATGGCGATTCCGAAACCATGGGAAAACACACGGTTCTAAGCCACAATACCTTTCCCCGCTACGCACCGTTCCCAGGAGGCTTGATCCCTTCTTTTCAGGCTCCTATCTGGACAAGCCATCACTTCTGTTTTGAGAGACAGGAATCCACATGTAGTGAAAACCGCCAGGAAGGCTTGTTGGCAGGAAAGCTGCAAGTGATTTCATGAGGGGCAAAGTGAGTGTCTCATTCCTTTTGGGGCTCTGTGTGCTAAGTGCAGAAATGGAACCAAGGTGACTAATAAGTGCTCACGGATGGCCCCGGGCCACCATTTACTTCATCTGTACAGCGCAGTTTGCTTTTCCAAATCAGCTTTGCACATCTATTCTTCCTGAAGCCATCTGTCCAGCAGGTGTTCCCAGTTCTGAGAATGGGAGTGAAACTAAGGAATGGATGAATCAAGTTACTCGCCCAAAGGGACAGGACAAGCAAGTGCAGAGGTGGCAGAGGAGCCAGCGACTGGGTGGAGGGGACACTTAAAGCTTTGAAGGAAAATAAATTTGTTCCCCTTCACTCAATTATAAAGATTCGTGCTAGTATTTACTCAAAATACCTTATAAAATATTGATTTTTTTTCCCAATTGTAAAGCAAAAGTATGAACACATAATGATGAAGACCAGAGCACATTATGGATGTGCTTAAAACTCAAGCTTAAAACTCAGCTTAAAACTCAAGCCAAGCCTTCTATTAAACTAGGGAGAAATAACAGAGTGAATGGAGTCCACCAAAAGGTAGAAAAATATATAAAGAAAATCACATAGGCAATAATAATTTGTTGATAATGGAAAATAGAAATAATGACTGCACAAGAATTGTGATTTTTTTTACCTTAGAAGCGTTTTTTCCTCTAGTAAACTAAATATTCCACTTCTCAATGCCCTGCTCACTTAACTTTGTTCCTTAACCATTCTTTAATTATTTCTATACACCATTAACAGCACAACCCAGTGGATCAGTGGCTACCATGCATAATTTTGTACCTGCCTTGTTAAAGGCTCACAGTGTCATTTTTCTCACCTCAAAGTATTAGCATTGTCTCAGCTTCAGTGGTACCCATTAGTACCTCCATCACTGTAAGAGATGCTATGGCACAGTGTCTGTTACAACCGCTGAAGGGAGGGGAGGGCTTATTTTGGCTCACAGTTCAAGGGTTTCAACCCATTTTAGTAGAGAGGTGTGTTCGAGTAGAACAACCCCCCTCATGGTACCTGGAGGTAGAGAAAAAGAAAGTCTATGATGAATTTCTTTTTTCTTTCCTCGGTTGACTCTCAATGAAAATACCCAGAAATTTACTTCCCTAATCTTCTGTGTGCTTCTTTGTCTCACCCCTTTGACAAGATTTTCTAGCACAAGCCCCTCCCTTTCAGACCTGACACCCAAACGTACCTCCTTCAACCATAACATTCTACCCTTGGCCCTCTGAAGGCTCATGTCCATTTCATAACACAAAATGCATTATGCTCATCTCCAAGGGTCTCTGTAGTCTCAAGAGCTCCAACATTGTTCAAAACTCCACATTTAAAGTCTCCTCGAAGACTCGCTTTAAATTCTTACCCGTGAGTCCTTGTAAAATCAAAAGGAAAATTAGATATTTATAGTGTACATTGGCATTCCCATTTCCAAAGAGAAAAAGTAGGAAAAGAAGAAGCAACAGGCTAAAGTAAGACTGAAAGCCAGCAGGCCAAATGTTAAATCCTGTGGATTCATACTTGGCATCCTGGATACGTGGTGGTGGGAAGGGAGCACCAAATAACTTGGGAAAAACTGCCTATGGGTTTTGCCTGTTGTAGCTATCTGGCCTCCCGCTTGGATGGGCTCGACTAACTTCAGGCCTTCCTCGGCAGCTGTTCCACATTCCTGATATTAGTGACATCCTAGAGTTACTGCAGTTTAGGTTTCTCCCTCAAGCGTCATGTATATCCTTCTCAGGAGCTGCCTCCAGGGATTCTGACCCTGCTATACATCGTCTTGTCTCCTAGGCTTGCCTTTAAGACTTGGGTAGATGATTTTTCAAGATTCTACATGCCTACAAAACCAGTAAAGCATAAATAATATCAGGGTCTGCAACCAGCTTGAACAGTAGCTGCGTCCCCTTTAGGCCCGTTGCTATCGTGACTTCTGGGTATGACTAAACTCAGAAACACACTTACCTATGACATCCTTGGGTCTGTCAGTGTACCTCAGCGCTCTCTTTCAAATCAAGGTCTCCCAAATGACTTAAAACTTTTAAATCCTTAAGCCTACAATGAGAAGGATCCAATTATCCCAGTGAAAAATATTTTGCTTCACTTTAATGTCCCTGACCTCTTCAGCAGGCATGCTTTCCCAAGCCTGAGATTTCTGTGTACTTCTTTTAGGGTAATAATAATAATAATAATAATAATAATAATAATAATAATAATAACTTTTCTACTCTACTATTTAGTTTTAACTTTTTTTGCAAACATGTCTAAAGGTGTCTAGTAACCACCATGCTATATAGGTGGCCTTGAATTCTTAAATCATATTAATTGATTCATTTTCTTTATACTCAGCTTTAAAGTCCCAGGGCATAGATAAAATGTAGACAACTTCTTTGCCTCAATGTGACACAAATGACTTGCAGCTTAGTTCTCAGCTGTGTCCCTGACCCCATCTAGAAGCTCACAACTAAGTCTTTATTCCCAACATGGCCTCCAGCCTTCTGGCCTTCTGAGCCCTCAATGGGATCAGGCATTAAGCTCACCCTGGAGTATTCTTAGCTTTCTCTAGCACATATTTTCAAACTTTTCTAGATTCCTTGGAAATCAGTTTCCGAGTATTCTGATCTGTACTGCCAGGTCGTCATAGCAATGTCCCCACTTCACGGCTACCAAATTTCTGTGTTAGACTTCTCATCACAGTGGGAAAATAACTGACAAAAGAAATCATCAGGCAGAGGACTCCTGATGGAGCAGAGCATCTCACCCCATAGAGGTCGGGAAGCAGAAAGGGAATGCCTGATTTCTTCCTTTCCCATTCTCAGTCTTCTGTGGCAACAGCTTTCCAGACCAGATGCACAATAGCTTCTACCTGCTTCTCCATTCGTCAGACTGAAAATCGAATTTAACCCAACAATGAATAATTCTCAAAAATCTGTTTCCTATACTCTCGGTTATTATTATTATTCTATGGTTAGTAAACCCCATGGTGGTATAAATTGGTTGAAGGCAAGAGAAGCATAATAAAAAAACTTACTGTTTTATATGTATAAAGAATGGATCTACACACTGGTCATAACTACAGATACAGTGGTCCCTTGGTATGTGTAGAAAAGTGGCCGCAGGATTCCTCAACAATACCAAAATATGAAGATACTGAAGTCCCTCCCACAAAGTGGCATAGTATTGACAATGAACCTACACGCATCCTCCAATATATTTTAAACATCTCTATTACTTGTAATACTAATCCATTGTAAGTGGAATGGTTCTTATATTGTCTTGTTTAGGGAATAATGACAAGAAAAGCCTATATACATCTGATGCAATACATTTTTCAAATATTTCTACTCTCTTGTTACATTAGACATATGGAACCCACAGATCTTGAGGGTTGACTGGGCAGAATATACACTGTATTAAAATTTTATGTGGGGCAAGACTATTCAGTAAAAATATATTTAAAGGGGCTGGGAGAAATATTGGTGGGACAATAGTGAAGCCAGGTTTAAAATACATCGCCAGATACCTAAGCTTGTCAACCGAGTGCTACAGATGTTTATGCACCAGAATACCAGCCTCAGAACTCAGGAAACTGGGTGATTCCATGGAGCCTTCTTTTAGTATAAACAAAATGAAAAATGTGCTGAAAAGGGTAGATAGCAAAATGTTGTACCTCTATCCCAATTTCAAGCTACCCATCCAGAGAGAAAGGGAGAGAGGAGGGGAGGGAGAGGAAGGGAGAAGATGATAAGATGATGGATAGATAGATGATAGATAGATAGATAGATGATAGATAGATAGATA
>LOJH01003687.1:20745-33178 GCA_001685095.1 Ellobius talpinus | reverse complement strand
ACATGGTGGCTCACAACCATCTGTAATGAGGTCTGGCGCCCTTTTCTGGCCTGCGGGCATATACACAGACAGAATATTGTATACATAATAAATAAAAAAAAATTAGCATCTGTAGTTCCCAGAGCTGCTACTAAGATTTTGCATACTATTTATTACACATAGACGTTAAAATAGCTATCCTTGGAATTTAGATTTGAATATTTCACCTAATTGATATTTTTTATCTAATTGCTTTTAATTTTCAATATACTGATAAGAATGTAATTTCTGAAGTAATTGTTTTAATGCCAAGCCACTGAGCCACACCCCAACACCAAAGTCATTTTGATTGTGGTAATCTAATCTGTCCCTGAGAGCTCTGCAGAGCAGCACTACCAACCATGGTGCAGACTGATGAATGTAATGGACCTTTTCACACTGAAGTCAGGACGTTTATGTTTCTTCAGGTGTTAGAAAACTACTCGGATGCTCCAATGACACCAAAACAGATTCTGCAGGTCATAGAGGCAGAAGGACTGAAGGAAATGAGGTTTGTATTGCTCTTGTTGCCTAAGTGAGGGCTTCATAAGACATGTGTCTGTGATATGCAGTAGGAAGTCCACCTGTTGGTCTATCCGTGATTCTGTATCTGATGGTAGTGTTGTGTGTTCTGAGTGGAGGGTGGGAGTGGGATGGGAGAACATCCATTTATTTTCATCAGAAATACAGTGTCTTTCACAAGACTTCAGCTAGAGTTAGGTTCTTATCTTCAATCAAATCAGATAAATTCTCTAGCACACTTCTTTTTTTTTTAATAGAAGTTCTCACCATTCTGGCTTCTCATACACTATTATTTTACAAGTTTTAGTAATAGAGGAGTAAGCCCATATATGCTCTTTTCTCTATGCTTTTCTTTGCCATACCACAAATGTCTTTTCCTTTTGGAGTCAAGAAAAATGGTCTCAGTGGCATAAAACCCTCTGGGCACTCAAAGACTTAGTCATTCTCTTGTTTTTTTGAGACAGTCTCTTATAGCCCAGGGTAGTTTCTAACTTACTGGCTTGCTGAGGCTTGCCTTGAACGCTAATCCTCATGTTTCCACCTCTCAAGTGCTGGGATTAGAGACACATGCCACCCACAACTAGCTGGTCTAGTCTTTCCTGATACAGATGTACTAATGAGGGGGCTGGAGTGATGACTCCGTAGAGTACTGAGTGCTCTTCTAGAGGACCTGGGTTCAAATCCCAGTACCCACATGGCAGCTCCAAGAACTGACACCCTCACACAGACATACATGCAGGAAAACATCAATGAACATAAAATAATTATTTTTTAAAATATGCTAATGAGTAACCATGAATTTGTTATAATATTGTTTTCTTGGAGAAGAAACAATTAAGAAACACAGAAGTAACTGGAGGCATGAAAACTGGGGGTTGTCTTTGATTTTCCTCTCTTCTCACCATTTATACCAACCCCTTCTTTTAAAATCCCCCTCCCTACCACAGACAGGGTTTTTCTGTGTATCAGAGTCCTGGAACTCATCTGTATGCCAGGCTGCCCTCAGACTTAAGAGATTTTTCTGCCTCTACTTCCAAGTGCTGGGATTAATGTGTGCCACCACTGCTTAAATAAAAAAAATTTTCCCCTTTTATTTGTTTTGTTTGTTTTACCAGAGTGTATGTCTATACATTGTATTCATGTAGTGCCCATGGAAGCCGGAAGAGGGCATTGGAACTGCTGGAACTGGAGTTACATGCAGTTGTGAGCTGTCATGTGGGTCCTGGAGATTGAACCCAGGTCCTCTGGAAGAGCAGCCAGTGCTATTAACCATTGAGCCATCTCTCCAGCTGTTCAGCCATTTTCTTTTTTATTTAAGTAAGGAAAGAGGAGTGTGTATAACAACAGTTCTTTTGGGAATTCGGAACAAACAGCATTTCGATAATGGGGGATATTGCATACATGTTTGTGTATGTGCAGATGCATGGGTTTATGTATGTGTTTACATGTACGTGTGTGTACCAGAGGACAACTTTGGATGTCATTCTGCCTTGTTTTTTGAGAAAAGGGGTCTTTAAGTGGGACCTACTGCTTGCAAATTAGGCTGTGCTGATTTGTTACCAAGCCTGTATCTGTTTCCCAAGCAGTGGAATTACAAGCCCCTGGATACCACACTTGCATTTTTTTTAATCAGGTGGGTTTGGGGGTATGAAGTCTGGTCTAAGTGCTTATTTATCAAGTACTTTATTGAATGAGTTTCTCTCCCTAGCCCTAAGCGTTAGTATATTATGTGACTAAGGAAATTGTAGTCACTTGAAATGATGAAAGTTGTTCACATTACTCAGGTCACATATTCTTTAATGTTTTATGGGGAGGGATGCTTAGAGTTGCCTGTAGCCCATCTGTTCGACTTGTACCTATGCACTTTGCAGTGTGATAATTGTGCTTTTTTTTGTTTTCTTGGGCCATTTCCCATCATGCTGATGTCTGCCCTGCCGTTGGATCACTATGCCTGTAGAAGGTAAATTAGTCCCTTGTTTCTGCTTTTTGTTCTAGGAATTGTAGTATTCAGGATGAGGGAGAAGCTCTGTCATTGTAGATGTAGTGTGTAGGAGTTACAGAAGGACTTGCCAATGTGTTATGCCCCTTGTAGGAGATGCTAGCACAGCCATTTGATGTTCTAGATTCTACACCAGCTCGCTTTTAGTGACTTTTTTGTTCAATTATTTTTAGCATCCAGTGTGTTTCAAAGCGGAATAATTGTTTTTTAATGTCTTTTTTCACTCAATTTTTAACACTATGTAAATTAGGGCTGCTAGTTTTGAAAAATAGGGGCTTAAGATACTTTTTATTTTTAAACATACTGAGGAGAGGGAATAAAGCATGCACGGGTGAATCCTAGTATTAACATTTTAGTGACAAATTTAATGATAATAGGCACTTGTCTTTTTTTGACACCTTTTTCTAAGATTCAGTAAGTATCCTCTGTCTCATGAAGTCATTTTGTAACTTACTGTTGTGGCAGGGACCATGGAACTTAATATACTATCTAGTTAGATGTTCAAATATTACTTATTAAATCCTTTTGATGGCCTTTTTCTTTGCAAATGAAGTCTGTAGATAAGACTCATCCATTTCCTTTTACAAAAAAGAAAACATTTTTGTGTGTTTTTATTAGAAAATATTCAAGTGCAAAAATGAAGTGGGAGCATATTACGGGGATATAGTGCCATTGAGTGTTACTTTCATACAGCTGTGTGGCAGTGTCTGAGTATGATATGTATATTACAGTGTAGATACTGGGAAATGTGTTTTTTATTCAAAATGTTTATTACATTTTACTTTAGATACTATTGGAGAGGGGGTGTAGAGGTAAGAGGACAACTTATAGGAGTTGGTTCAGGTCTTCTACCATATAGGTCCTAGGGATAAAACTGAGGTCTTTAGACTTGGTGTCAGGAGCCTTTACCTGTTGAGCCATCTCTCTGACCAAATCTTGTTGGTGTGTGTGTGTGTGTGTGTTTGTGCGTGTGTGTCTACTCATGGAGGCCAGAAAAAAGTGTCAGCTCTCCTTGAACTGGAGTTACTGACAACTGCTGTGAGCTGCCTGATCAGGGTGCTGGAAACTGAGCCCAGTCCTCTGTAAGAGAAAGCAAGTATGGTTAACTGCTGAGCCATCTCTCTGCTCCCAATAACCAAAATACTGTATTTTTTTAGTTGATATGGGGTTCCATTATGTAGCTCTAGCTGCCTTGGAGCTCTGCTAGGTAGACCAGGCTGACTTCAAGCGCCCAGAGATCGCTTGCCTTTGCTTCTCGTGCTGGAAGTGAATACATGCATTACTACGCCTAGCTGAAGATCCTTGTTTACTATAGTAAATTGTTATTAGGGTGTGTTTGTTTCTGTTTTTGAGTAGATTCTCATAATATAACTCAGAGTGGCCTGTGACTGATTCTGTGGCTTTGGCTCTGTGGTAGGCGTCCTTTCTCAGCCTCCTGAGTGCTGAGGTCACAAGAACGAGCCAGCATACCTGGTTAAGATAATGCGTTTAAAATTTGTTAACATACAGCTTGGACTTTTTCATTTTTAATGTGTGAGTATGCATGTGTGTATGGCATGTATATATAGGTACACTCCGAAGCCGTGTGTATGTGAGTACCCCTTGGAGGCCAGAAGAGGGTATGGGAGCCCCTATACCTAAGTGTTAACTGTTATGAGCCATCCAGCATGGGTACTAAGCACTGAACTCTAGTCCTCTTTACAAAAGCAGCAAGCCTACTCATTTTTCTTTTTCATCAAGACAGGAACAGGTTTTTTTTTACTCTGTAGATCAGGCTGGCCTCAAACTCAGAGATTCACTTGTTCCTGCCTGAGTGCTAGAATTAAAGGTGTGTGCTAGCAGGCCTGACTTTCAGTAAGCACTCCCTAAATTTCTTGAGAATTCAGTTTGTATTGTCAAGAAACACTAAAGATGTGCTTGGTATGTACTCCAAATTACCACACACTACAAACCTAGACTCTCTGATTGGGATTTCTGTTGACTTTAGTTGCTTATGTTCTGCTTTTGTAATAGCATCGTTGCTCCTGCATTGCTTGCTTTGCTTTTTGGTTTGAAATTGAATTAGACCTGGGTGTTTGATAAGTAGAAACTGATTTTTGTGACCCATTTGCATCTTTTCATGTTTTACAGTGGGACATCTCCTCTTGCGTGCCTCAATGCCATGCTACATTCCAACTCAAGAGGAGGAGAAGGACTGTTTTATAAATTGCCTGGCCGAATTAGCCTTTTCACACTCAAGGTAAAATGATCTTTTGGTGCAAAATTCTCAAAATTTTTTTTGTTGTTTGAGGCAGGATTTGTCTGGGTAGCCTTGGCTGTCCTGGAGCTTGTTATATAGACTAGGCTGGCCTCAAACTCCTGCCTCTGCCTCACAAGTGCTAGGATTAAAGGTGTGCACCACTGTGCCTGACTTTAGCACCTGGTTCTTTCTTCCCATTTCACAACATTTCTACTTTTTTATTTGTTTTGTTTATTGGTTTGTTTTTGTTGTTGTTGTTTTGAGTCAGGGTTTCTTGGTGTAGCCTTGGCTGTCCTGGAACTAGCTCTGTAGACCTGGCTGACCTCTAACTCACAGAGAGACACCTTCCTCTGCTTACCAAGTGCTGGGATTAAAGGCATGCACCACCACAACCTGGCTGGTTCTCAAAATTTTTTATGTGCATAAGAAAAACCTGGTAGGTTTGGAATGGTGCTGATTGTCTTTGCTAGTATGCAATCCTAATAACACTGCTGCTTTTGTCCTTAATGGTTCTCTGGGATGCTGTGGTGTGAATAGACTACTAGGAGTGAAGTTATATCAGCTTTTTTTGTGTTCAGCTTTGCTTGTCTATACCTTAGTAGGTTATATGCAATTGAAAGATGAGTGTATGTAGTGGTAATTGCTAATGTGCCTTAGTGAGGATTTTGTTTGTAGTAATATTGTGAGGGATAAATTACTGGGCAACTAATGTAATACCTACTCTATGGAAAGTAACCACAATGTGAATATCAGTATTTACTAATTACAAAGGAGAAGTTCATAATAAACCTTAAATAATTGGGCTGAAATGAGTAAGCAATTATTTTTCTGCCATTTCTGATATATTTGTCTATCATTTAAATCACAGTCTGAAAACAAAGAGCTAGTAATAGAAACTTAGATTTTGTTGGCATAGTGGCTCTGTCATAACTGTTCAGTTCCAACATAGCAGCAGGAAAACAACCTTGGACTATGCACAAACAAATTGAGGAGGCTATTTTCCGAATGTTTGTTTATTTTAGTTTGAAATGGGCTCCTTATGTAGCCCCGCCTGTCTCTGTCTCCCAAGTGCTGAGATAAAAGGTGTGGCTCACCATGCCTTGCAAGGTTTACTTTTATGTGCAGGTATGCTTGTACCATGTTTGTCTGATGGCTGGCAGAGATCAGAAGAGGGCACTGGAACTGGAATTAGATACAGATCGTTGTCAGCTGCCATATGGGTGCTGGGAACCAAATTCCTGTCCCTGCAAAAGCTACAGGTGCTCTTAAGTTCTGAGCCATCTCTGAAACCCATTTTCAACCACTAAACAGTGCTTATTTTATTTACAAAAGCGGAAAGCAGGGCAATTTTATTTTATTAGGACTTAGTTGAGTGATCTTATTTAGACATAAGATGACTTGGTAACTATAGGGACACTAAAAATTGCTGATCCTTTTAGTGCTCCATAATGTATTTTAAAATGCATACACATGCACTTTCTTCCTATGAATTTTGTTTACTTGATAAGAAAATAATTAAAAAATTTTAAATAATCTGAATAAATGCAAATTATATGACTTGTTTCAGTAGGTTTGTGTACATGAAATATTTGTTGATGCAGGCGTTTGCTTTGTGCTAAGCCTTAAACTAAGAGGCTCCAATGATCCTTATTCAAGAGATCCTCTTTGTTTAGCTTCCTAAGTAGCCAGGCAACTTTCTGTTTTGTTAGTTTTATGAGGCTGATAATTGACCCCAGGACCTTCTATAACATGATAGGTAAGCCCTACCACTGAACTATATGTACCCAACCTGGAAATTTTCCATGTTTAGTATTTTGTTCTGTTTTCTAAACATTTATTACTAGTAATTTTGACTTTTTTGTTTGTGTAGCTTTTGTTTTATTTTTGAGAAAGCATATAGATTTCTAGCCCATGCCAGTCCTCCTGTCTTTACTTCCTGAATGGTAGGATTACAGTCATGTACTGTTTTGTTTTACTTAAATTTTTTCCCCCTATTCTGTCCCTTTACTGTTTTTTCTTTTTTGTTGTTTTATCCCCCCCCCTTGTGCTGGGGATTGATGCCAGGGCCCTTTGCAGGCTAAACAAGAATTCTATCCTGAGCCACACTGTCAGCCCTCTGTTTATTACTGTGTAGTTCCTGATGAACTGGAACTTGATATATAGACCAGGCTGGTCCCAAAACTTATAGAGATCTACTTATCTCTGCAAGGATTAAAGGCTTATACTTCTCTACAGCACATATGTGGAGCTCAGACAGATTTATAGAGTCGGGGTGCCAGGCTTCTGGCAAGTCTTTACCCAGTGAGCAATCTTGTGGGCTATTTTTTAAGGACTGGGTCTCTATGAAGCCCAGGCCTGCCTTGAACTTGTGGAGACACGCCTGTCTCAGCTGCTTCTTAAGTGCTAGAATTACACAGGAGAGCTGCCATGCCTGGCTTCCTTTTGTTGTTAAGATAGAGCTCCCCCTGAGTATACTTTAGAGATATGACACGGAAGGTCCTTGGTTTGCTCTCCACAGACACATGTGTGCAAAAACAAGACATCCTTTTTGACATGTGATAATAAATAATTGCTTTTTCCCCCCCTATTTGTTTTTGCTTTTTTTTAAGACAGGATTTCTCTTTGTATCTTTAGGTGTCCTGAAACTGTAGATTATGCTGACCTCAAACTCACAGAGATCCGCCTGTCTCTGCCTACTGAGTGCTGGGATTAAAGGTGTGTGCCGCTGTGCCTGGCTACCTTTCTCTCTTTTTTTTTCAGTTTGAGATAGGCTCTTACTGTGTAGTTCTGATTGGCCTGAAACTCACTCTGTAGACCAGGCTGGCTTTGAATTCGCAGAGACCTCCCTACTTCTGCCTCCAGGGCACTGATGTTAAAGTTGTATGCCACCAGGCTCAACTACTCATAATTTTAACAAAACTATTCCTAAATCTACCTCAGACATGTAGCTCATATCTTGTGATTTTAATAGAATTTCAATTTGGATAATTACCTTATGTTTTTGACTTACTAAAGCAATTAATGTAAATGTTGCAGAAAATGCAACAAAGTAGTAAAAGTCTCCTTATAACCCAAACTATAATTGATATTACTATCAGGAAACAGATGAACCACTCATGGTGATGAGTTCCTGTAATCCTAGCACAGTGGAGGTCAAAGTAGGAACCAGAGTTGGAGGTTATCTTTGACTCCATAGTAAGGTCAGTCTGAGTCTGTGTTACATGAGACCCTATACTCAAAACAAAAAAAAATCAAAAAACCTGAAAGCCATGGAATATATACTTAGACTCCTGCTGTTTGTTTAATTCAGTTGGTAGATTTTTACTGTGTTGAAGATAATATCTTTTAAAAGTTGTGGGGTGTTTTTTTTTTTTGGTTTGGTTTTTTGAGACAGGGTTTCTTTATGTAGCTTTGGTGCCTGTCCAGGAACTAGCTCTTGTAGACCAGGCTGACCTGGAACTCACAGAGATCCACCTGCCTCTGCCTCCCCAGTGTGCGCCACTACTGCCCGGCTTTAAAAGAGTTTTTATTGCTGTGTTTTCTATTTCATAGAATATTCTTGTTTTGGAGATACTGTCTTTGTAGCTTAGGCTGGTTGAGCAAATTAGCCCAAATTGGTCTGGAACATGTGATCTACTTTTGCCTTACAAGTGCTGAAATTGTCATCATGCCCAGCCTTACAGTATTGCAAATGTGGAAAAACACCTTGGTAAGAAAGAGGGACTAGAGGCATGGCTCAGTAGTTATGAACACTGGCTGCTTTTGTAGAGGACCAATGTTTGATTCTCAGCACCTTTGTGGTCCCTTACAGCCTTCTAGAACTCTAGTTCTAGGGTTTCTAGTGCCTTTTTTGTGACCTCCATGGGCACCAAGCATGCATGTGGTGCACAGACATACATGCAGGCAAAGCGCACATAAAATAAGTGATAATAAAACATTAAAAAGAAATAGAGGACTACACCTGTGTATCCTTACATTACAAAAAGAGCACCTGTTTGGGGAGCTAAGGATATAGCTCAGTAGTTAAGAGCAATTATTGCCCAATCATGAAGTCTTTTTTCCCCCCTCGAGATAGGGTTTCTCTGTGTAGCCTTGGAGCATGTACAGTAATTCTGTAGACCAGGCTGGCCTCGAACTCTTGTAGATCCACTTGCCTCTGCCTCCTGCGTGCTGGGATTAAAAGTGTACCCCACTACCACCTGCCCCAAACATGAAGTCTTGATTTCAAATCCCCAGCACTCGTGTAAAAAGTTAGGCATGGCTGTGAATGCCTGCCCATAACCCTAGCACTGTGTTGGCTTAGAGACAGGAAGATGGCCTAGCCAGCCTAGCTACAAGTTCCCTGAGAGA
Source organism: Ellobius talpinus (assembly GCA_001685095.1). NCBI lineage: Eukaryota > Metazoa > Chordata > Mammalia > Rodentia > Cricetidae > Ellobius > Ellobius talpinus. Next base: position 24,050 of record LOJH01003687.1, on the reverse strand, counting down.
CTGCATCTCTCTCAAGGGAATGAGATGGAGAATGATAGAGCAGAGGAGCTAACATTCTCCTTTGGCCTCCTCAAGGGCACACCCACACATGTGCTTATGTTGTGTACAAGCATAACAATAGGGAGCGGTTTGGGGTGGAGAAACAGTTCTTGGTAGAATGCTGACCTAGACTGTATGAGACTCTATGCCAGACCCTATTAGGACAAACACAAGCAAAAGCAGTCATTTTCATTAGAGGAAAAAGGAAAGGAGATAATTGTATTCTTTTATTTTTTGCTGGTTTGATTTTGTCTTTCTTTTAGACAGGGTCTCTCTGTGTAGCCCTGACTAACCCCAAACTCAAAATTAGCCTGGCCTCGAATTCAGAGATCCTCCTGCCTCTACCTCCTGAGTGCTGCTGGGATTAAAGGAGTGTGCCACCAGCGCCCAGCTCGTTTCAGTCTTACAATGTTAAAATTACAATTGAAATTTCTACACAGAGCTCCGTACCAACAGTTCAGAATTATCATTGACTACAAAGGAAAGAATGAGTATAGAGTCTGGATTAAGATAGGATAAAATCATAGCCGCTGCCATTTGAAAAGTAGTATCAGAAGTTCATTAGTAGGTATATGACAAGCAGTGGTCTCTTAAAATGCAAATTAGGTATAGATCTCTGTACCTGCTTCCATCAGTTGCTGGTTGAAAGTTCTATGATGACAATTAAGGTAGTCATCAAACTGATTACAGGGGAAGGCCAGTTTAGGCATCCTCTCCACAGCTGCTTAAAGTCTAAGCTGCCGTTATCCTTGTGGATTCTTGGGAATATCCCTAGTGCTATGTTTCTCTATAGCTCTTTAATGGCTCCATCAGTCAAGATATCTCTCTCCTTTCCCTCACTGTCCTTCCCCCTTCTTGAGCATTCCATTCCCTCGTGTTCTCCTCCCTCCTCTTTTCCCCTTTCACCCTTCCTTCTCTTCCCCCACCCAGGCGATCTTATCTGTTTCCCCTTCCCCAGGGATATCCATGTATGTTTTTCTTAGGGTTTTTCATATTACCTAGTTTCTCTGGGATCATTGACTATAGGCTGGTTATCATTTGCTTTATGTCTAATATCCACTTATGAGTGAGTACATGCCATGTTTGTCTATCTGGTGAGGTAACCCAGGATATTTTTTTTCTGGTTCCATCCATTTGCATGCAAATTTCAAGATGTCTTTGTTTTTTACTGCTTAGTAGTACTACTTTGTGTAAATGTACCACATTTTCTTTATCCATTCTTCAGTTGAGGGGCATTTAGGTTGTTTCCTGGTTCTGAATAATGCTATGAACTCAGCTATGATCAAATGTCCCTGTGGTATGAGTGTGCATCTGTTGGGTAATATGCCCAAAAGTGATATTGCTGGGTCCTGAGATAGATTGTTCTGGGCCAAGCTACCTGAGACCAGCTCAGGAGAGGGAGGAGTGATAATATGAGCAAAAGGGTCAAGACCATGATGGTGATACCCACAGAAACAGCTGACCTGATCTTGTGAGAGCTCACTGACTCTGGACCGATAGCAGGGGAACCTGTGTAGGACCAGGCCCACTGAATGTGGGAGTCAGTTGTGAGGCTTGGACTGTCTGGGGCCACTGGCAGTGGGACCAAGATTTATCCCTACTGCTTGAACTGGCATCTAGGAGCACATTCTTTTTGGATGGATGCCTTGCTCAGCCTAGATATGGGAGGAGGACCTTAGTCCTGCCTCAAAGTGTAGTGTCAGACTTTGTTGACTCCCCATAGGAAGCCTTACCCTTTCTAATGATTGAATAGGCAATAGGATGGAGGGAAGGTGTAGGAAGTGGGAGGAGAGGAGGGAGTGGGAACAGGGATAGTTATGTAGAATGAGAAAAGATTGTATTAAAAAATTTTTAATAAAAAAATAAGTAAAATGCAAATTAGATGACATTGCTCTCCTAGTTGGCTGTGTGTCCTCTGAACTGCTTTCCTAACACTTCTGCTTAATCAGTAACCAACCATCCTTCAGACATCCATGCCTATATTGGTTTCTCAAGTTCCTCAAGGGCTGGCTTCACACCTGCCAGTGCTGCTGACTGGAAAACTTGAGTTGCATCTCGTTGCTTGGTGTCTAGTCTGACAGTGGTCTTAACCGAAAGAACTCCTGAAGATGTAGCTGTCTTGTGCTGGCTTGTGTATTTTCTCCTGCTTGTTTCTGTGTGCTATAAATGGCATGCTTGCTTATGTTCTTTTCTGTTCAGCAAGTTAGTATCTAAGAATTTTCTTTATTCTTGCCCTCTTTGGAGCAGTTTTTCCAAAATCTATTCAGCTGATATTAGAAGTCAGTCTGTGGCCTCAGTCTGGTTTCTTTTAATTGCTAAAGAAAGATAAAACATTAAGCCAACATAAAGACTTAGCAGGTAAAGGGTGCATGCCACCATTCCTGATTACCATGGTGGAAGAAGAGAATTTGTCTTCTGATTTCCACAGAGGTGCTGGAGAATAGGTGTTATGGCATGTGCATGCACATAGCCTCTCCCCCAATAAATAAATATTTCTAAAAGTGTAATAATTAAGAACTTAAACTTTTTAAGTATTTTAAAAACTATATTACTTTTGTGTAGAGTTTGAACTGTAATCATTTTGATTGTACCTTTAAAGTACATCAGCATAGAGCTGGAGAGATGGCTCAGTGGTTAAGACCACTGGCTGTTCTCCCAGAGGACCTGAGTTCAATCTCTAGCACCCACATGGTAGCTCACAGCTGTCTGTACCTCCACATACATATACATACATGCAGGCAAAACACCAGTGCACATAAAGACAAATCATTAAAAAAAATCAAGCATATTTAGACAATGTCTTTTGTACTTCCTGTAACTCTTAGGGGGGAAAAAAGGTATTCTTCCTGATGCTTTAAAATCCTAAAATTTTAATGAAGGAAGGAATGTCAAGTCATCTATTCTGTTTTTCACTTTACAGATTGAAAATGGACTCCCAGCAGATGGACTGCTGTATCTATAATCATCTCTTTGTATGACAGTACACATAGCTAGCCGAGTTAGGAGCTAGAATCCATACCACATCTTTGAATTTGGTGTCTTTTCATTGTGACAGTTTAAAGAGTTTTTCTTAAGGTTTTTCAACCTTTGGTGACTTCATATTTCTCAAAATGTCAATTTTACTTAAAATGCAAAAACTTTTCTTTAAGATTTATTTTTATGGACTGGAGAGATGGCTCAGAGGTTAAGAACACTGCTTGCTCTTCCAGAGGTGTCCTGAGTTCAATTCCCAGTAACCACATGGTGGCTCACAACCATCTGTAATG
>LOJH01003687.1:8998-20099 GCA_001685095.1 Ellobius talpinus | reverse complement strand
CACCATGTGGTTGCTGGGAATTGAACGCAGGACCTTTGGAAGAGCAGGCAATGCGCTTAACCTCTGAGCCATCTCTCTAGCCCCAGGATTAACTTCTAATGTTAGCAGGTTCTATTTCATAGCTTTAGGTAGAACTTCTCCAATGGGAGCAAGAAAACAATATTCTTAGGTATTAACTTACTGGACAGTAAGAAAATAACTTAAAATCTGCTTATTCTGTTTTTAACAAATGAAAATAAGGACTATTCAAAGCAAGATGACTTGAGTGTGGTAATATTGTAACAATTTTCAGACCCTGAGATAGGAATCCCCCCCAGGGTTTCTCTATAGCTTTGGTGCCTGTCTTGGAAGTAGCTCTTGTAGACCAGGCTGGCCTTGAAATCACAGAGATCTGCTTGCCTCTGCCTCCTGAGTGCTGGGATTAAAGGCGTGCACCACTACACCTGGCTAGAGATAGGAACTTTTGTTATGCCTATTTATTGACATTTCTTATTGTTGGCTTCCTTTTGTGTTAGAAGAGTGGTTGGTGTATGGCAGTGCCAGAGCACTGGAAGTGGACATAGTGATACACATTCCTTGTAATCTCGCGCTTGGGGTAGAAGTGGCAGGATCATGAGCTCAAAGTCATCTTCAGCTACACCGTGAGTCTGAGGCCCTTGAGACCATGTCTCAAAAGGAAAGTAGAGCATTGGGGTAGAAGTCCATTCAGTGCAGAATTGAAGCAAAGCACTTCTTGTATTACTTAAACTTCTAACTCTCAATACTGTAGAGTTACAATTGATAGCTCAAAAATATGTAAAGCCCTTTTATATCATAAAGTGGAACTGTAAAATATAAACGGAGACTTAAATTGCTATGATTGAAACAATAATGAGGAACTGGCATTGTCTCTTGTGTTTTCCATTATTGCCACTTTATGGCTTAAACTCCTAAGGCTTCTTCCATGTACCTTAGAGCTCTTTTGCATACTCTGGGTTAAACACCAATAAGACTTTGCCATTTTAGCATCTAGAATAGAATAGGTCATTCTGTACGAACAGTAAACTAGCTATGGGTATTTTCTTCCCTGTTCTTTGTGACATATTTGGCATTATTGGCAAGTGACTTTTTCCTTCAACTGTTTTAATTATTATTATTTGGTAGGGGGAAGGCATGTGTGTCTGTGAGAGGGCAATTTTGTGGAGTTGGTTTTCTCCTTCCACTTTTACTTGGGTTCTGGGGGTCAAACGTAGGTGATTGGTGTCTTAATTATTTTTCTACTATTATAAGATGCCATGACCAAGACAACTTATTGAAGAAAGTCTATTGGGGCTTACAGTTTCAGAGGGCTAGAGTCTATGGCTATCATTAGCAGCAAGCATTACATTTGGTAGGCTTGCAGGTATGGTGCTGGAGCAGTAGGTGAAAGCTCATGTCTTTATTCACAAGTGAGGGAGACAGATATTCTGGGAATGGCAATGATCTTTTGAAATTTTAAGCCCTCCCCCAGTGACTCATCTCCAACAAGGCAGTACCTCCTAATCCTTCCTCAATAGTTCTGCCAACTATGGAACCAGTATTCAGATATCTGAGTCTATCAGGATCATTCTTATTCAAGCCACCACAGGTAGGCTTGTGCAGCAAACACCCTTAACTTTCTCAGTGCTGTCGGAAGTCTTTTTGGATTGCCAGTTAGACTGGTACTATTTGCTCTGGTTAGTTCAAGTAATAACTTGGTTTTGACCTCAGTTGGTAAGACATATTTGAGTACTTGAAAGGGGTTATGTATGGTTGTCTGAATTTCTATTTTAGTAATAAGAGAGGGGACATGTTTGTTTTCAGTGCCTTGGTCAGATTCTGTTTTATGCCTGTTTTAGGGTTTCTGGTGCTGCAAAGAGACACCATGACCATGACAACTCTTAATAAGGAAAGCATTTGATTGTGGTGGCTTGCTTATACTTCAGAGATTTAGTCCATTATTGTCATGTTGAGAAACAAGGCAGCATTCAGGCAGACTTAGTGCTAGAGAAGGAGCTGAGATTTTTTTTCCCCTAATTTTAGTTTATGTGTATTGGTGTGAGGATGTCAGATACCCTGGAACTTGAGTAACAGACAGTTGTGAGCTACCACATGGGTGCTGGGAATTGGACCTAAGTCTTCTGAAGAGCAGCTAGTGCTCTTAACTGCTGAGCCATCTTTCCAGGCCTGGAGCTGAGAGTTTTTACATCTTGACCTAGAAGCAACAGGAAGTGAACTGTCTCACTAAGTGTAGCTTGAACATATATGAGATCTCAAAGCCTGCCTCCACAGTGACACACTTCCTCCAACAAGGCCACACCTTCTTCAACAAAGCCACACTTACTAATAGTGCCACTCCCTTTGGGGGCCATTTTCTTTCCAACTACCACATTTCATTCCCAGGCCCCCAAAGCTTGTAGCCCTATCATAATGCAAAATTGCATTTACTCTACAAGTCCCCATATTCCCATATAGTAATCTCATACTTATTTAAAATTCTTCAATTTAAAATCGCTTCTGAGATTCATGCAGTCTCTTAACTGTAATCAAATATGTGATCAAACAGCAGACCACATTTTTCCAACATACAATGGCACAGGATGTACATTACCATTCCAAAACATAGGAAAGGGGGCATAGTGAGAAAAAATACTAGATCAACGCAAGCCCAGAAAACCAACTGAGCAAACTTGAAACCCTGCATCTCAATGTCTAATGTCAAAATGCTCTTTAGTCTCCAACTCTGTTCAGCTATGTTGACTGCAACACTTTACTCTTGGGCTGATTCTTTCCCTTGTTAGCAACTTTCCTCGGCATCTGTCTTATTACTCTGGCATCTCTAACATCTCAGGGTCTCCGAGAGCAATCCAGGCTTTTCCTTAACAGCTTTACACAGCGGCCCCTCTGGGTCTTCATTTAAAGACACCATGATACAGACCTGGCCTGAGTGGCTTTTTCTTAGTTGTGGAGGCAAATTCCATAGCCCCTTTCTTCTATCCTTAACTCCAGAATTATGTGGCTAATGCTGCCAGGTTCTGCTGCTTGCTGGGCCTGGAACATGGCCCCCTTGTTCTATCTTCACCAACTTTCTGTTTTCGATGGTTACCTTCACTGCTTAAGTTTGTTCTGGAACTTGCTCCAGTCTGGCCTCGAACTCAGAGATCCACCAGCCTCTATCTTCTGAGTGCTGGGATTAAAGGCATGTGCCACCACACCTGACTCTAAGCTTTTCTTTAATTCCTTTTCACAAGTTGGAAATTTAGCTGGATGGGATCTTGCCCTGAGGTCACCACTCCCTTTATTCCATTTCTTAGTCTGTTTATCTCATTGAATACAAGACTTAGCTCCATTCCACTTCCTGGTGCTCCTTTTCTCCTCAAATATTTTTTCTTGATCAGCTTGCTCCTTTTCATTATATATCTTCATTAGAGTTAACACTAACTGCACAACAGAGTCTATACTAGGCTGTTTTGAGATTTCCTCTGCTGAGGGAGTTACTTCAAAACACTTCACTTTAGTCTCAGGCAGACTCTTGGGACAAGGGTAAAAAACAGCCGTAATCTTTACCAAAATATCACAAGAACCATCTCTAGGCCACATACTAATATTCTCTGAAACCTCTTGAGCCAGGCCCCCACAGTTCAAATAACTCTTGGTACCGCTGTCCTCCATGTTTCTAGCTAGTATGACCCATTTAGCAGCATTTAAAGCGTTCCACTGCTTTCCTAACTCAAATTCCCAAAGTTCACGTTACTCCAAACAAAAACATGGTCCAGTCTGTCCCAGCAATACCTCAGTTTCTGGTACCAGTCTCTGTCTTCTTAGTTGGGGTTTCTATTGCTGTGAAGGGACACCATGACCACAGCAGCTCTTATAAACGAAACATTTAACTGGAGTGGTTTGCTCACAATTCAGAGGTTTAGTCCATTATCGTCATGCTGAAAAGCAAGGCAGCATTCAGTCAAACACATTATTATAGAAGGAATTGGGAGTTCTTACATCTTTACTCATAGGCAACAGGAGGTGAAATGTCTCACTGGGCGTGACTTGAGCATATATGAGACCTCAAAGCCTGCTGCCACAGTGACACACTTTCTAGAACAAGACTATACCTAATAGTGCCACTCCCTTTGGGGACCATTTTCTTTGAAACCACCACAATGCCTAAGAGATGAACTGCTTTTTTTTAATTTAAGATTTTTAAATTATGTATGTCTGTGTCTGCATATGCCTCATGAGTTCAGGTGCCCTTGGGAGCCAGAGTTGTTCAATTCTATGAAAGTGAATTTTCTAGGTGGTTATGAGCTGGCCAGTGCGAGTGCTGGGAACTGCAAGGACAGTTTGACTTTAACTACTGAGCCGTCTCTGCAGCCCCTGAACTGCCTGTGTCTACCTACCTACCTAACCATCTGCATAACATTTATGTGGGTGTGTGCATGGGAATGGGCATGCCACGGTGTGTATGTATGGAAGTCAGAGGATAATTTACAGAGAATAGGTTCACTCCTTCCACTGTGTATGTGGAATTTGTGAATTCTGGAACTCCATGTTGTCAGACTTGGTGGCAGGTGCCTTTAACTCCTGAACCATCTCATTGGGCATTTTCTTTTCTTTTTGAGTATGTAGTATAGACTGGTCTTTAACATACTGTTAGCCAAGGATGACCTTGAACTGTTGCTTCTTCTGCCTCCACCTCTAGAATGCTGATATAGATATACATTGCCATACCTTGTTTATGCCATACTAGAGGTAGAACTGAGGATCCCATGCATGCTAAGCAAGCACTCTGTCAACTACATTGCATTATCATCCCCAGAAAAGAACTGAATTTTGTCAGTCTAACTGCTGCTATTGGAGCCTTATGAGAAAATGAGGTAGTAAAAATAGCAGTTAGGAAAACACTGACAGTGAAGTGGGTGATTGATGGGAACTTGAGGTAGAAATGTCTTGGTAATGTCTTGTTAAAGTGACGCTTATTTGTTTTTGTTTTTGTTTTTTTTTTAAAGGACTATAAATTTTGTTGTATTCATTTATTTATTTTGGTTTTTCGAGATAGGGTTTCTCTGAAAAACGTCCTAGCTTGTCTTGGAAGTCACTCTGTAGACCAAGCTGGCCTCCAAATCACAGAGATCCACCTGCCTCTCCCTTCTGAGTGCTGGGATTAATGGCATGCACCACCACCACCACTTGGCATAATTGTTATTTTTTAAAGTATGAGGTTCTTGGAGAAAAATTCCCTATATTCTGTGCTTCCTTAGGATTGTGTTTGAGAAAATGCTTAAGTTTTTCTTGAGGTCAGCCGGCGTAGAAATTGTACTCAATATCTTGATTCTTCATACCAGACTTCAGGGAGAAGGATTTGTTTATTCTGAAAAAATCGTACTTCGTGCATAGCTAAATCTGAGCCAGATAGTATCGTGTTCATCAAAGTGGTTCTTTTGGCCTAGAACTATGTTTACATGGACAACCAATCTTAGAAACTGTACATGCCATATAGGGTCACTTTTCTTTGTTAATTCAGAGATTCATTTTAACACACTATGATAGTTATTCCTGTCAACTGGATAGCTTTGAGAAACGCTTAGGAAAGATCTTAGTAAATCACACTTTGGGAGAGGTATCCGTTACGGTGTTTCCAGAGGTGGTTACATCTTGAGACCTAGACTAAATGAACGAGTTAATAATCACCTGATATATTCCTAATGTGATGGCGCTATTTAGGATGTGGTCAAAGGTAGGAATTAGGGAAGTATTGGGGGAAAATCAGTTAATGGGGTATCTCCTTTTGGGGAGCTGTATCTTGCCCTGACTTCTTGCTGCGCTTCCTCGTAGGCTTGGAGTTTTCCATCTAGACCTCTGATCAGTTCTGTCCTGCCAGCCATTCCTCACATAACCACACAGAGACTTATTAGCTATAAATGCTTGACCAATGACTTAGGCTTGTTACTAGTTTAGATTTTAATTAACCCATATTTCCTATCTACCCTCTGCCATGTGCCGGTACCTTCTTTCAGCACAGCACAGTTTGTCTGCTCTCAACTGCTGAGACTCAGCCCTTCTTCCCAGTGTTCTCTGTTCCTGGCACTCTCACCTATACCTCCTACCTAACTACGGGCTAGTCAACTCTTAGTAAACCAATCAGAAGGCACCTTGGCATAGACACATCTTCACAGTGTACAAAAAGATTATCGCATAACACTTGCTCTCTCACCTTCTGGCATGAAGTTTTCCTCTACCACATGTTCTCAGCATCTGTATGGACCATGCAGCCATGCACTGAGCCCTCTGAAACTGAGGCAAAGTCCTTAAGTTGTTTGTGTCAGGTATTTTGGTCCCAATGATGAAAGGCTAACTCACGTAAAAATTTGATGCCAGAGAAGTAAGTATGATAGCTAGTTAGTGTTGTTAACTTGACAGGGTCTGGAATTTCCTCCAAGATAAGCTTCTAGGCACATCTATGAAAGATTATTTAGTGTTGGATATGCTTATGAGAGATTATGTTAATTGGATAAATGAAGGTGGGAAGAGACATCCTAAATGTAGATCTCACTTTTTCCTTAGTCTGGGTTCTAAACTACATTCTTTGTTCTCTTGTGACTGGATGCAGTGTATCCAGTTGCTTCATACTCCTGCCTTGTGTTCTACTGTCATGATTAACTTTGAGCCAAAATAAGAAAGAGTAAGTCTTAAGGAAAATGAAAAGAAAATGACACCCCATTCAGCGCAAATGGAGCTCTCCTCCACTGTCTTCTGGCTTTCATCCTGCTCTGTCCTTCTCTTGTGTCTCTTTCTTCTCTAGGAATTCCTCTGCCCCGCCATCTCTCAGGGCTTCTGTGGTCCTTTCTTCTCACTTAAAGCACTTTCTAGTCTCAAAAAGAATATATTTTGTTTTGTTGATGTTTTGAGACTTTGAAGTTGAACTTAAAAGTAATGATCTCATTAGTTTGGCAGAGGAATTTTCAAGACAATGTAAGCTCAGGAATTATGTGGTTCTTGTTGGCAGTTTTAACCAGATTTACAGTGACAGCACAAAGCAGAGCAGAAATATTTTAGAAGTCTGTATTTTAGACAAAGTGTGCATATTTAAATTTGTACACAAGAATGGTATTGTTAGAGAAATTAGTGCCATTCAAAAGAAGTCAAGTGGACAGGGGAGATGGCTTAGTACCCACACAGTGGAAGGAGAACAAGTCACCTTTACACGTGCACTGTGACATGCAATCATGCACTCACATATAATACATGTATGAGCACATAGTGAAAATTTTTAATTTTTTTTAAGAGAAAAACCAAGCAGTTTATACTGAACATTGGAGAAGATGCCTTTGAGGGCAACTCAGGATTTGACCAGATCTCACCTTAGATAGGTTCTAGAGTATAAAATTTATAAATTCATTGGAAAGATTTGTTCCTTGAGAAGAAAGCTCTTGAGACTCCCTGATTGTAGAGGGCCTCCTAGAGAAGTATTTTCTCAGGATCAACTACCCAGGCATTCAGGGTCTGCTACTGCATTCTGGTCCGAAGGAGCCCAGGTGCTAATTGAACTGGCAGCAGACCTTTGTATTTTTCACATGACGGCTTTGTAACCATGCAGGTGCAAGAGTTATGAGTCTTGGAGCATTTCAGTGAGATTTCAGAGGGAGGCCTGGCAATGCATCAGCATCTGTGCTGGCAGCTGGGGAGAGTAATGTGTGAAACTGAGCATAGGACCTCAGCTGTAGTGGTTCTCTGGAGTGTGAAGTCGAAGCTCTTAGCTGAACCATGTTTGTTCTCAAATGTTTGAGAGAAGCAAGTTCACAGTGTGGGAAGAACAATTTCAAATTATTTGGATATTATGAGGCAGTAGAAGCTTAAGGAGCAAAGAAGGATATCTTGTGTGGAAGGATGCTGTCTTGGTGAACCAGTTACTTTAGAAATGGGTACTTTACTATCAATTGATTGTTTTAGTCTTTTCTTTTGAGCTACAGATGATTCTTTATGCTAGTTTTTCTCTGGAAGGTATTACCTGAAAATTCTGTTTTTCAAGCGTAACCAGGTATGATGTTGCACACCTTTAATCTCAGCTCTTGGGATGCAGAGGCAGAAGGATCTCTAACATTTAATACTAACCTGGTCTGCATAGTGAGTTCCAAGCCTGCCAGAGTGACATAGTGAGATTCTGTATCAAAACCAACAAACCAAACAAACAAGAACAACAAAAAGCCAACAAAAACTCATTTTCCTCCCATGGGGAAGTCTCCATGCCCAATGCTATTATCATAGTCTGTTATCATCCTATACTAAATACTAAAATAGCTGCTGTCTAGGCTACTACTTCCACTTTGCCCCTTGACAAACAATTGCTTTGCTTTTTAAAATTCACATGATCGTCAAAGTGATGTTTTTTCCTAAAACATCTTGTGATCCTGACATGTTTTTGTTTGACACTTGTCAGTGGTTCCATGGCATTGATTAATGTTCTAAACCCTATTCAACAACCCCTGGCTTTCTTTTGGTTCTTTGGATCTCTCATACTTCAGTTTTAGGCTTTTCCATATCAAATCTTCATTTTGCCTGGCTATATAGTTTAAGGACTGACAATTTATATTGTTTCTCAGAGCCTTCTGTGGCCCATAATTAGATTTTCTTCTACGGTCTAAGCTTCTGTTTTTAAAAATTAGTTTTTTGTTTTTTTGAGACAAAGGTTTCAAAAATTAGGTTGTTTTTTTTTTCCATTTCATTTTATGTGTGAAGATTTTATCTGAATGTATGTGTGTGCACCACGTTTTCTTAAGGCCTTCGAAGATCAGGAGGGCATCCCATTTCCTGGAATTGGAGTTGTAAATACATGTGAACCACCATGTTGGTGCTGGGAATTTGCTTTGGTCCTCTGCAAGAGCAACAAGTGGTTTGAATCTCTTGAGTCATATCTACAGTCTCCTGGTCTGAACTTCTTACCACTTACAAGTATACAGTTTCCGTTCATGTAGTTTGAGTGCCTGTTAAATCTTTCCTGATTGTGTCTTGGGCAGAGATAACGTAGTTAAGTGCTATGTTATCTTCCTTTTGGCTGTATTTCAAGTAGTTACGGTAAAAGCTTAATAAATGTCTTTTGAGAGCTGGATGTGGTGGGACACACTTGAAACCCCAATGGACACACTTGAAACCCCAATACTCAGGAAATGGAAGCAGGAAGGTTCCTGTTCAAGGCTATAGTTGGTTATATGGGGAGTTAGAGGCTATCCTGTGCCATATGAGATCCTTTCTCAAAAGGAAAAATGTTAAACCAGTATTATTAAACAATAATTATTAAACAAATAAACATAGTAGAAAAATACATGAGTTTGTTTTTACCTTGCTTTTGGGGCCGGGGATGTAGCTCATTGGTAGAGAACTTGGCTAACGTAAAACCCAGAGTGAATTCCAGAACCACAGGAAGAAAAAAAAAACCAAAAACCTGTTACAGCAGCAGGAATGTGTTTTTGTGGGGGTTTTTTTGGAGACATGGTCCCATTGTGCATCTTAAGGTAACCTGGAACTCACTATGTAAACCAGAAAGATTTCATAATACATAGGTATTAATAACTCGTTATATGTTATAGCCCATATCTTTTATCTTGCACTGTTTATATGATGTCAGTGGCTCTTGGTTAAGGCTTAACAATTGAGAGTCAGACTCAGTGGTGGAGAATTCATTGCCATGTGGTTTTGTAATCTCACTTGTCTCTTGCAGAGGTAGGGAAGTGGTTGCTACCTAGATACATGGTTCTAGAGAAAGAGTATATGACTTTTTAATATGGTCTGTATATTCTTGTACATACTCCGTATCTGTTTGCATGTGTGATAGCATCTCAGAATTAACACGCATAAAACTTATGTCATGATTGTTTTTCCCATAGCTCTTCACCCATCTTGACTATTTAATAATGGAATTCCATCTTTTAAGATCCATTTTCTTATTTGACTACGTCCTCCCCAAGGCTGACTACCAAGGTTCAGCTATCAAGGTATTGAAGTCCAATAATCAAAAGCCCCTTTTCACTCATCTAATTAACATGCACAGTTAATATTAAACATCTCATCCTAACTTAGGGTTTCCCCCTCCACCACCATTTTCACTATCTAGAGGCAGTCCTTTGTCCTTCCAGGGACAAATATCCTTGTCCCCCTCTCCCTTGTTCTCTATCCCGTCTTTGTCTCTTATTCCCTGCCCTTTGTCCCTCTGGGGGCAAATAAACCTCATTTGTACTGAGAACTTGGTCTTGGGGTATCCTGGGCAGGCAATGATCCTTTCAAGCACTGTCCATTCTCTACTGTCTGTACATTCCCTTTTGTGAACTTCATGGTAGACAGTGAAAGGGGGAAAGGATGGGGAGAGGAGTCCCTTGGAAAAAAGGAAAAAGCACACAAAAGAGTGTATGTGAAAGGCATGGGACTCTAGAATCTTGTCTTTTAAGTTGCTCAAATAGAAAACTTGCTTTGGAGTGACTCCTCACCCCCGCTTTGTAATCAGCAACTCTTGCTGCTTGTTGCCTTCAAAATACATAGACTTTGGCATTCTGTCTGCCATGACCCTGGTTTAAGCTACCCTCATTTCTGCTAGTTGCTATCTAGTTTCTGTTAAGTCTCCTTCTATCTGTGATCTCTTCCTCTTGTAAACTGAAGAAAAGCCCACACCTGTTGTGGTTTGAATGAGGATGGCCCCCATAGGCTCATTTATTAGTGCTTAGTTGCCAGGGAATGGAACTGTTTGGGAAGGATTAGATGTTACCCTGTTGGAGATCTATCACTGGGCGTCGGCTTTGAGGTTTAAAAAGCCCACACCAGGCCCAGTCTGTCTTTGTCTTGTCTGTTGTTCCCACCACCACTCCCTGCTGCCTGTAGATCAGCCACTGTTCCACCACCAGTCTGTCTGCTTCTTGTCATGATGGTTGTAGACTAACCCTCTAAAATGTAAGTAAACTCCCAATCAAATGCTTTCTTTTATAAAAGTTGCCTTGATCGTAGTGTTTTTCTCACAGCAGTAGAACACTAAGACACCTATAGTCAAGATTCTTTAATGCCGGGCTGTAGAGATGGCTCAGTGGTTAAGAGCGTTGCCTGCTCTTCCAAAGGTCCTGAGTTC
>LOJH01003686.1:0-29063 GCA_001685095.1 Ellobius talpinus | reverse complement strand
TGTCTGTCTGTCTGTCTGTCTGTCTATCTATCTATCTATCTATCTTCTATCTATATCAAGAGAATCTTTTTGTGTGCTCCTCCTCTCTTCCTGACCTTTAGTTCTTTTTGGTGCCCAAGAAACTTTGAGCATCAAGCCTCTAAGGCAGTGGTTTTCAACATTCCCCATAGTGTGACTCTTTAATACAGTTCCTCATGTTGTGGTGACCCACAACCATAAAATTATTTTTTGTTGCTTCTTCATTACTTTAGTTTTGCTACTGTTATGAATTGTAATGTAAATCTATGTATTTTCCAATGGTCTTAGGTGGTGCCTGTGGAAGGTTGAGAACTGTTGCCCTAATGGCTTCATCTTCCATTAGTCCCCAGGTCAGTTCAGACGTTGGCAGAGCCAGTAGCTTAATGCTAGTCGTCTTTTGAGGTGAAATGAAGATTGATGCGTTGTATTTTATTCCTTTTCTATATTTTAAGTAGTGGAGAAGGAATGCTTTAAATACCTTTGTGTCTAGATCACATTCGCTTTGGTTTTCCAAACCCTTTAATGCAACTATAAAGGGTGAATATTGGCCACATACATGGGAACACTTTCTCTGAAGTTCTCCTGAGTCAGGGATTTCACTGGGGGTGAAGCTGCAATTATGTCATGGACCAGTTAAGATCAGAGAAACATTCTGTTGCATCCTTGTTTGCTCAGCACACCTTAAATCAAATCTTAACCTGCATACAGATTACCAGTGATCTGTTACTCATGATTCTCATTTGGTAAGCCTGGACCAGGGTCCAAGAAGCCATTAGGGAAAAACCTACCAGACTTACCAAACAAATTCATCAGGATACAAGCTCAACATACAAAAATTAGTTTGTTTTTATATTAGCAATGAACTATAAATATGAGGTTAATTCCATAAACAATAGCATAAGAGAAATCAATTGTAGAAATATGTTTTATAAAGGAAGTAATGCATAGGGAAACTGTAAAATGTCGCAAAAAGGAGAGATTGCCTAAACAGGCCAAGAGACCTTCCACATGCGTGCACCAGGATTAATCTTCTATCACTTGAACAGTATCAAGAGAATAAGTTTGACACTTGGTTTGGGAATTTTTCCCCCATGATCAGCTGGTTTCCCTGCTTTGGACCTGTGGCAAGGCAGTACATCATGGCAGGAAGTGTAAGCAAAGCAAAACAGCAAAACTTACCTCGTTGTGAGCTGGAAATGTTTAGTAACCCCCAGTTCCTACTGAAGAGGGTACCCAGTCTTTTGGGTTTTTAGGATAGGAGCCTGATGAGGCTCCATTTCCTCCCAATAGCATCACTGTAGAGCCTTTAGCCTGAGGATTAATTAGTCAAGGGACATGCAGAATCCACACTATAGAAGTTATGAATACATTTACCTGATAGCAGAGCATCCTAAAGATTCCATGGGAGTCCTACCTAAAGCCCAGTATTCTTTACTGAAGACCTGAAAAACTAACCTCAGATTTGATACGAACTTGCCAAGGATGCTGAGTGGACAAAATGGTCTTGAATGTCTCAAACAGGCAAAACAACCCTGAATAAGTGAATTATCTGTTTACAAAAGCTGCAATTTTTTTATATAAAAACCATAAAGACTCATAAAAATCTGTTAGATCTTAGATCTGTTAGATCTTAGATCTGTTAGATCTTAGACCTGTTAGATCTAAGGAATGCAGAATATAAAATCAAAGGACAAAATAGGTGCATTATGCATGCATGGAGCATCTGAAATTCAATTAAAAAAGGAAAACTGATTAACAAAGACTAAAGAATAAAAGGCTTGGTTTCTAGACCAGACAGACACTGGAGGACAAGCACAGCTCTGCCCCAGTCCCTAGACCTGGGGCAGGAAGAATTTTACCTATGGGCCCAGCCTGCACCTCTGAACCTCAGCAGTTGGGCGCCATTATGTTGATTAAGGACAGGGTGGTAAAATAGGGGAGAGAGGCAGATGTGAAGAAGCAAGGGTGGCGAGGAACGGGCTGAGGTAGTTGTCCTCCTTGTCACCCAGGGCCAAGGCGATGTCTGAGCCTGGGCTGCTGCCAAGGTGTAGCGCAATGCCTGCTCTATGCACTACGGTATGTTTGTGAGTTAGGCAAGGGCCTGGAGATTGAAGAACACACACACACACACAGAGGCACGAGTAACGCCACAATGCCCCCTTTATTGTGTTCCAGGGCAGCTTATATAGGGTCTCCTTGACTAATGGCCATGCTCTAATTCTAAGCTGCAGTCCTACCAGAAACCACTCCCCTGCCATCAGGAACTCCTGAGGGTCTTGTGCTCAGAGCAGCTGCAAAACAAATTGTTTGCTCAGNCTTTATTGTGTTCCAGGGCAGCTTATATAGGGTCTCCTTGACTAATGGCCATGCTCTAATTCTAAGCTGCAGTCCTACCAGAAACCACTCCCCTGCCATCAGGAACTCCTGAGGGTCTTGTGCTCAGAGCAGCTGCAAAACAAATTGTTTGCTCAGAGCAGCTGCAAGCATAGGAAAACAAGTTGTTTACTCTGGCAGGCAGGGGGTCATAGCAAATTCAGGTCTGGGGGTCCACAGTCCCCAACACCAAGGGCTTTGACTTAGTCTGTGGTCCTGATGCAGCTGTGGGGATCATGCTGTGGCCAGTGCCATGTCTGGGTCCCTGACCCTGCTGCAGACAGGACCTGTGCAGATGCCCAAGGCTCCTGTTGCCATCAAAGGCAGTGCAGATGCCTGGGATATAAACCCACACCTGAGGCCATGTAGGGGCTCAAGGACCACACTGTTGTTGGGTCCATGATGATCTAAGTGACCTACACTACCACCTGGGACCATGGTGACATCCAAGCCTGAGCTGCTGCCAAGGACCATGTTTGGGTCCTTGATCCAATCACAGCTGGGGCCATGTGGACAACAAGGACCTGGGCTGCCACCTAAGGCCAGGTTAGTGTCAGAGGGCCATGCAGATCTGAATATCCTGCACTGCCCATGGCCATGGTGTCATCCATGTCTGGGTTGTTGCCAGGGACCATGTCTGGGTCTGTGGCCCTGCTGCAGCCACAATCTGTGCTGATGTCTGTGGCTCCTGTTACCACCAGGAGGATATGGTGCACAGAGTTGGCCAAGCCCCTCACCTGCTGTAGCACTAGAGAGAACTGGCCATGCCCCCACCAACAGCAACACTCTGGAGAGGGCCTTGTTCATCCCCATGGCAGCATAGTAGAGCTGCACCTGCTGGCAGGGCTTTGGGGAGTGGGAGAACTTGCTCTACAGCCTGTCATGCAGTGGTGTGGATCAGGGAGAGATACCCCCTCGCTCCTTGCCACCAACTACAGGTGGGAAAAGCTGGTCCTGTTGTCATGAGAGTGTAAGAGACCATCCTGCAACAGCACTTGGGAGAACAGGCCCTGTACCTCACAATACAGGGCAGCACAATAGAACTGATCCTGTTGGTTGGGGCACAGATGAGCTGGCCCAGGGGCTACGAAAGCAGGAAGACTGACCCTGCTCTCCCATCTCTGTATTGTGGAACATTACTTTAACTATATAAAGATGTGTTACATTTGTTTATGTTGTGGAATATAACGTTACGCAAAAATGTGGTGCTGTTTCACCTTGCCTGCCTAAGGCACCTGACTGATTTAGTAAAAAGCTGAACAGCCGATAGCTAGGCGGTAGAGGGATAGGTGGGGCTGGCAGAGAGAGAGAATAAGTAGGGGGAGGAATCTAGGCTGGAGAGAGAATGAAGAAGAAAGAGAGGGCCAACCCAGCTGGGCAGCTGCCCGTCAGCCAGACATGGAGTAGGATATAGAGAATGAAAGAATGGTGAAAAGCCACGAGGCAAAATGTAGATGAAGAGAAACAGGTTCATTTAAGTTAAAAATGCTAGCCAGAAACAAGCCTAAAACTAAGGTCAAGCATTCATAACTATTAAGTCTCTGTGTCATGATTCAGGGGCTGGCAGTCTGAGAAAGCCTGCTACACCCTCATCTGCCATGTGGTGGCATGGGTAAGGCAAAAAATGCTTTCCCTCCCTTGCCCCTAGCCTCCTGTGGCAGGTGAGATAGCCTTAGGACCACAGGAGTGGGAGAACTGGCCCTACTCCTCCCCAGCTGCAGCACAGGAGAATGGCTGAATAGGAGAACAGGCATGGCACCCTGCCTGGGCAGCACAATAGAGCTGACCCTGTTGGGAGTGGTGCAGGTGAGATGGGCCCATGGGCATGAGAGCAGGAGAACTGCCCCCATTCCCTCTCTTGTATGACACAGAATGGCAGGATTAGGGTAATATGTTCTCCATCCCACCCCTTGCCACCTGCAACAGGAGGGAGAGCCAAGCTCAGGGGCACGAGAATGGAAGACCCTGCCTGCCTCTCACCGGTGCAGCAATCCGGAGAGCAGGCCCTGCACCTCGCCTGGGCAAAACAGTAGAGCTGGCTATGGTGGTAGGCGTGTGGCTGAACTGGACCCGAGGATGTGAGAGCAGGAGAGCTGTCCCTGCCCCTTGTTGTCTGCTTTATTGGATGAGCTAGCTGAGGCAGTGCTGGAGAGCTCACCTGGGTGGTGACAATGTGGGAAGGCTGGCTTGCTGATCAATCCAGCTGTCACCCAGGCCCAGAACCAGGACTATGAGTTAGCCCATTCCAACACCCACCTCATCTATGAGCTGGAGCATGTGAAGGGGTTGGGCTTTCAGATCCAAAGCTACAGGATCCCCATGACACAAGGCAACAACAGGATATCCAAGATGAGTCCCAGTGAGGGAGCATTATTGATAGTGTAGCGTAAGCCAGAGGTCTCCAGCCAGACCAATGGCTCATTGCAACGAACACTTGCAAATCAAGATGTATGGATTACTTGTGACTCATTGAGGGACACTACAACTTTCATGCTGAGATTTTTCTTATTTGTTTTGGTTTCACTTTTAAATATTGTTTTGGTAGGTGAGATTGCAAGGGCAGAGAACAGGGGAGACCAGGATGTGTGATGTGAAATTCACAAACAAGCAACAAAAAATTAACAAAAAACCCCCCAAAGACTCTGAGGTAAACTTAATCACAGTTAAAAGATTTGCATATCAAAGACTAGGTAAGCACTGGTGATGTTTATAGAATAGAATAATTATTACTACTGAGGTTTCCACACTACCAAAGAGAGACCTACAGATTCAGTTCAATATCTACCCAAATGCTAAAGCTATTCTTTGTCAGAATAGATGAAAACAATCCTAAAATTCACATGCATCATTAAAAAAAACCCAAATAGCCAAAGCAATACTGAACAAGAGGTAAAACACAGGAGGCATCAAACTACTTAATTTAAAAACATGTTTCAAAGCTATAATAGCTAAAGCTAAAGCTGGCAAACTATAGACTTAAGATGAACATATAAGCCCAGAAATAAGATCACATGTTTATAGTTAACTGCTCTTTGGCAAGGGTGCTAAGAACACAAAGTGGAAGGGTAGCATCATCTTTAAATGGTGTCAGGACAACCTGAAGCCCACACCAGGCAGCACTATGGGACTTTTGTGGCTCGGCTGTTCCTGTGGTGGAATCTGGTGGTTATGGGCAGGAGAGGCTGTGGTGTGATGAATAGCTTAGGCTGGCATGCAGATCAGGTAGATAAGACTTTAGAGCAACTGGGAGGAGTTAAAAAAGATAATGGGAAAGTGGACCAAGTGAGGTGGCAAGATTTGTACCTCGCCAGAGCTCCAAGGGAAATATTAAGAGGAAGACATGCTGCCGAGGCAACATGGGGAAAGAGCAGGCGTGACCCCAGGCTGGATGCCGAAATGCCAGTCCCTGAAAGTATGTTCTGTGCTCCTCTCTCTCGAAAGAAAGTACAGAAGGGTGGAGACTGCCCATTCGGCCGGGACCCATTCAGCGGTCAGGCATGGCTGCAGCATCGACCTGAAGCCTGTGGACCTAGGGAGTCTGCGTGAGCGTGACAAGCGAGAGCATGTTCTAGAAAAGCGAGGGCCTCCTCCTGCTTGGCCCTGGGATGGATAGAACATCGTGAGTCAGCCCCACCTACCCACTTCAGGAACTCAGCAAACCCGTGGCAATGCCCCAGGATACAGAAGAAGATGAGTTACATACAGAGAGCTATCGTCTGTAACCGAGAGGAAATGGAGTCACACGTCCTGTTCACAGTGCTGTGCCCAGCATAGCTCTTAAGAAGAGAGTTGACACAAGCCGAAAGACTGTTCATGCCTAGTTGATCTTGCTGACTTCTTTTCTGTCTATTTTGTTTCTGGATCCCAAGACCAACTGATACGTGCTTAAATGGTTGGTACTGAGCCTTCAGAGTCCCCTCCCCCCGTGCAAAACCTGCCTCCTTGCAGGGTAATCACATTATTTTTTAATAAACAGGTTTAGAAAAGCACATGAAAGACATGAAAACACCCCAAAGAGTGAGGATGGAAAACAGGTCTGCACAGCATACCAGGGTACAATACAGCCAGAAAGGTCTTGAGAGCTTCTTGGTTAAGACACGGATGATCTCCAACAAGACAACTGAGAAAAAACTGGCAACATCCTGTGTTTCCAAGGGTAAAACATCAGTTAAGAAGTTTAAATGCAGCTGGTTGTGGTGGTGTATGCAGGTAGGATTTGCTGAAGGAGGCAGAGGCAGGAGGATCATGAGTTCGAAGGGAAAAAATGTAATTTCAAAGTAGAAGATACTCCAAGTGGATGGGAGAAGCTTTGCCTATAAGCCATACATTTATTGAATGAAAATCCTAATGTCAGGGCTAGGTCACCCCACTATGCATCAATGGACAGTGTAGTGGTTTGTATAACAGATGTCACCCCACACGCTGGGTTGTTTGAATGCGTTGTCCCCAGTTGGTGGGCTGTTTGGTAGGTTCTGCCTTGCTGGAGGAAGTACCTCACTTGAGAAGGTTTGGAGCTGTATAGCTTTTCATTTTTTTTCCAGTTCATTTTCTCCATTTCCTGCTTGCAGTTGGAGATGTGATTTCTTATATTCATGAGGTGGGCCATGAGGTTCGCCATTCCTTGAGCATACACAAGTAGCTGGCAATTGCTGGTTGGGGCCTCTATGTTGGTAATAAATATAGCTACCCCCAAGCATCCATGCTTTTTACCCATGCTTCTTTAAACAACCCAAATTAAACTTCTTGTTTCCCCAAGCCAGGCTTCAGTAAAATTGCTTCTTTGGCCTGTCATTTGGGCCCAGTCTGAGGTAACAGGTGCATTTTCAAAGCTACTCAGAAAGTCATCCAACATATGAAACCCCAGGGGAGCAGCCTTGCTGGAGGAAATATATCCCTGGAGGTGAGTTTTGAAATTATATCGCCTCAACCTGGACACTTCTCTAAAATGTGGCTTCCCCTGTATTTTTGGGCCATATCATCAACAGACTGGCTAGTAGGTCAACCTGAAGCTTAAGTGCCTTCTAGAGACATCTCTTCCTGGCAGCCATGGTGAGAAGGGAAAGAGAGGCTGGTTGAACCCTGGCCTCTTTAGTTGGTTATTATGTGGGGCAGTGCTTCTAGCCTCCCCGCCAATTCCCATCTCCTTTAGTCTCCTTCCTCTTGATTTAAATCTCTCCAAGGTAGCATCTTCCTTGATTTCCATCTCTCAAGGGCCATGGCAGCCCGCTTGCAGACTGTCCATACAAGAACTCAGGACTGCGGACAGGAGCTCCTGCCTATGGACCACACTAAACTAATACTTATCTCAAGTATAGGTTCTTTCCTCACTCTCTGAAGCCAACGGGTCCTGCCAAAGTCCTTGTCGTTTCCCCTTGTGGATTCTATCTTGAGAAATTTGTCTAGCCTAGCAAGCTTATTTTAGGTTTTCCTTTATCTTAGACTGTCTTCACAGACTTGATGAATGCTCTTGCTGGGATAAACATGCTAGCGCTGACATGACCTGGGGTAGCACCCATGGGTGTTCCGCTGGAGATTTCCCATCAGGCTGACACTGAATGCTAGTTAGTGTACATTGGAGCTGTCGGGGGGGAGGAAGTGGGAGTGAATTCTAGAATTTTAGATGAGTTGGGACTAGAGCAGAGCTGTTTCTATTCCTCCCCTCCCCTTTTTGGGGTGTGTGCGCTCTATCTTTTAAGAAAGACCACAGAAGTCTACTCTAGAAACATTTATAGGGCTAGAAGGATTGTTAATTCAAAGCTTATTAAAACCATATGTAGCCGCATGCACACGAAGTCAAAATAAACCGCAATTTCCTGCTGATCGTTCTTGCGTCATGCCACTAGCGTGTGGTGAGGGGAGCCGTGTGTGGCTGGGCTAATTACCAAGGCCATATGGTGTGGGGAAATCAGGCAGTGTTATTAAAAACGCCTCTTTGCTCCTGCTGGAGCTTCTGAGACTCTCTTCTACTGGGTGGCAACTGTGGTATCTGTTGATACTTGAGTAATGTGATTGTCCACGTGTATTTTTAGATTTCTCTATCACCAGGCAGTCTTCAAACATATCCCATCTGTTGAGCCCAGGGCTGGATCTAAGGAGGGATCCCAGGTTTGACTCATATGGGCCTGGCTCTCAAAGCCCTTCGGCGAATGTGTGTTCCCTGGTGGACAGTACATTTCCAGCATTCTCCTTCCAGCATACTCCCTGCTGGGTTGACAAATATCTATGGTGCAGGCAGCAGATGCCAGGTGCCAGGTGTCAGATGCCAGATGCCAGGTGTCAGATGCCAGATGCCATCCCAGGTTCAGAAATCTTGGAAATGTGTGAAGTGGCTGCCGTGCTCACCTTCAGGTTGTACAGTGTCTTAATTTCCCACATCCACTCTGGGTTCTTGGTGGTAGGAAGCTGTGTTGCTTCCTGGAATGCAGAAACTTGGAGTCACGGATAAACGTGTTTTTGCAGTGACAGTGAACACACACAGTGGTCGTGCTGCCACTGGAGCTGTTACCGTTGTCAGGAATGCAGTCAGGCCACCTATGGAGGACCATCCCAGATGCCTTATTTAATTGTCATGGTGCCCTATGAGACGACAGCCAGGTTTCTGATGGCAGATGTGGCAACTAAGAATCAGAGGAGATCAATGGTTAGACTCACACAGGTGAGAAGATCAGAAGTGGGCACCTGAGGGAGCCCATCTGCTCACACGTCTCTCCTTGCTGCTTTCAGCGAGCACAGTGACTTCCATTTGCTGATGTGAAGTCACATATGACATAATTCAGCTGCAAGCTTACATGTGTGCCCAGGGAGGGGGTCAGTTTCTCTAGATGCTGGAGACTTTGATCTGGGTGGCTCCCACACCATGCTCTGCATGGGACCTCCAGCCTGCACTGACCTGGGTTTCCCTACTAAGTACCACTTTTCCAGAGCTTGCTTTCTGCTCTTGCCCCCAGTCAGTCACAGTCAGGCTTGTCTTCCTTTCAGATATGGCCCAAGGAGGTCCACACTATGAAATCTGGGGCTCAAGTCATGTGGTCTTTATTGTTCAGTGTTTCACACCAGGCTTCCTGGTGCTTTCTGTTGCAGGATTATAGGATAAGAGGGCAGAGCTCATGTCAACTGGGCTGTGCCACTGTGCCACACATCTGGTCAAACACCATCATAGAAGCTTCCGCAAACGTATTTTAAATGAGATAAATATTTGAATCAGTTGACTCCGAGTAAAACAAATGCTTTCCATAATGTCACAGCCTTTCTCAAATCTGCTGATGAGAAAAGACTTGGGTCCCTGTGCTGGCTGGGTTTTGTCAACTTGGTATAAACCTAGACATATTTGAAAGAAGGAATCTTTTTTTTAAGAGATGCTTATTTTATAATTTTTAATTGATTTTATTGAGCTATATATTTTTCTCTGCTCTCCTCCCTTTCTCTCTCCTCCCCTTCTACCCTCTCCCATGGTTTCCAGGTTCCCAATTTACTCAGGAGATCTTGTTTTTTTTCTACTTCCCATGTAGATTGATCCAGGCATGTCTCTCTTAGGGTCCTCATTGTTGTGTAGGCTCTCTGGGATTGTGAATTGTAGGCTGTAGGCTCTCTGGGATTGTGAATTGTAGGCTGATTTTTCTTTGTTTTATGTTTAAAAGCCACTTATGAGTGAGTATATATGGTAATTGTCTTTCTGGGTCTGGGTCACCTCACTCAATATGATGTTTTCTAGATCTATCTGTTTGCCTGCAAATTTCAAGATGTCATTATTTTTTTCTGCTGTGTACTACTCCATTGTGTAAATGTGCCACATTTTCCTTATCCATTCTTTGGTCGAGGGACATTGAGGTTGTTTCCAGGTTCTGGCTATTACAAATAATGCTGCTATGAACATAGTTGAGCACATGTCCTTGTGGTACGATTGAGCATCCTTTGGGTGCCAGCCCTGAGCAGCAGTCCTGGGTGTTTAAGAAGTGTTAGTAAGCCAGTAAGCAACATTTCTTAGTAACCTCTGCATCAGCTTTTGCCTTTGCATTCCTGCCTCAGGTTTCTTCCTTGACTTCCTTTGATGATAATAGACTACGATGTGGAAGTATATATAACCCTTTCTCCCCAGGTTGCTTTTGATCATGATCATGGTATTTATCACATCAATAGAAACCAAAGGCAGTCCCCAAAGAGGAAGTTTAGTCTCCAGACTGACTTTGGACATAAGCTACAGTTGGACTCCTTGTCTCATCTTGTCATGCTATGCACAGCTCAGACATGCCATCCTCACAATTGCACACTCCAATTCCTTAATAAATCTTTTCTTCTATGTATGTATGTGTTCTGCCAGTTCCACTTCTCTACAACATCCTACAACAGAAAGAAGATGGATATCGGACTGTTTGAATCTTATGTTAGCTTTCACTCCTGTAACAAGTACCTGAGATAATTCAACTGATGAGAAAGAAAGGGTTATTTAGGGTCATGGTCTCCCTCTTAGTTTTGTTTCTTGTTGATGTACATGATAAAAAAAATTACCTGAGAAAAAGCAACTCACAGGGAAGCGATTTATCTCAGTTCATGGTTCAAGGGTGCAGTCAACTATGGCAGGAAAGCCGAAAACATCAGGAGCCTGAAGTAGTCGGTATCACATTGCAGCCACAGCCGTAAAGCAGGAACTGAGGAATGCCTTGCTCAGCTCACCTTTTCTCTCTTATCCAGTCCAGGATCCCAACTCAGATATCAACCAGTGCTGCCACAGAGTGGTGGCCTTTCTACTCCAGGTACTCTAATCAAGGAATTCCCACACAGGCACTCCAAGGGGCCCATGCCCCAGGTGATTGTAGACCATGTTGATAACACACAGTAACTGGAACAGTTTCCTTCTGTGGGGGCTTGGGGCCTGTGTAGTACATCATGGTGAGGACCCTGTGGTAAAGCAAGAGGCTCAGCTCGTGATTTACAGGCATCAGGAAGTAAAAAAGGAGTTAGGATCTTAATATCCAAATACTCCGACTGGGTCTTCTCTCCCAAAGGTTCTACCACCACCCCAAGAAACACAGGTTGAGGATTGAGCCTTCAAATATGAACCTTTGGGTGACTTCAAAGACCCAAACTCTAGCAAATCCCACAGTTCCTTATCGGAGAAGGTGACTCTTGAGGGTGGGGCTTCATCTGATTTGCATCTGGAATTTTGCAGCTCAGCCATGGTTGCTGGCTGGATAAACAATGGATAGATGAAGTTACATAGTATGCTGAAACACGGCTTTCCCAAGGATTCTTGAAGATGTGAGGTAGAATATTGATCGTCCAGATACCTCTGAGTTTCCAGGAACAGGCCCTCCCAGCAAGAGGTCCTGACAGCAGCCAGTGTTCTCCAGCCTACTGCTCTTCGCAGTGGGGCCTGATCCTGCATCTCTTCCCACTTATCCTGCATCTCTTCTCCACCTACCACTGGGACCGCCTCTCCTCTTCAGAAGCGATGTCGTCTCAGTGCCTGAGCCACACATTTCTTAGGGTCACAAAGGAATTTCGGAAGGCTGTTGCTTTGGGCAAGGCTCCTGCCCTGGACCTCTCAGGCTATGTGAAACATCAAGATGGAGTCACCCATGCTGCAGTTCCTCAGCATCAGAGAAGGACTGAGCTGTTGTTTGACTCTTCAGGAAGCTAGGAGAAATGAGACAGTAATTTTCTTAACCAGCCATCACAGGTGCCTTGTGTGTATTTACACACACACCTGGGTCCTTCTTTCTAGCTCCTGGAGGGTTCTGTTTGAGGGCCTGAGGGGTTACTGTAGGCCCTACCTGGGTCACATTGTGTACCTACTCCAGACTCCCTCAAGGGGAAGAGGCAGGCCTGGCCCACCCTAACCTTGAACCTGGAGCAGAGAGACTAATGTGTGCTCTTAAGCCCCACTCTTTGAGCTCAGAGACCCCTTCCTGGTGGTGTGAGGTGTTGGGTGTGCTGCTGTCTCATAGTCTGAACTGTCCCAAACTTGGGCAGAAGACAGACTCCTCCGACTCCCCAGTGTGACATAAGTCTAATATAAATTAGACTCCTCTTGCCTAGTTCCCTTATGACACTCCTTGAGAAAGGGGCCGGAGTCCTCTTTTAGAGTCCTTCCTGGGACAGTCTTGATGGGGGAAGCTGTGGGATAAGGAGGTGGACAGATCACAAACCCACTTGGGGGATGACAGAGGTAACCCCAGAGCCATCCATTTGCTGCGACATATTTGCATTTCATTTGGTCTTTACAGGTGAAAGACAATTACATTGGGATGTGTGTGGACTGCCTTCTGCTCTCTCTCCCACAGGTGCTGAGTTGGAATTACCTGCCCTTGACCTTGTCACCAGCTCATGTCCCATGGTGCATGTCTCCTATTAAATCTTTTGAGTTAACTATCAAGCAGAGAGACCACTGGCCATATTGTGATTTCTCTGAACCTGGGCCTTTCAATACCACGTGATTCTACCGAAATCAACCTTAGACCATACACTGGCAGGATTATCTATCCATAGAATGCCTTCCATGTCATTCCCAACAGAAAGTGGAAAGCCCACAACATGGGAGGCTCTGCTGTGTGGCACAGTCCCCTCCCTCATGTGGTGAAGGACATTAAACACACAGTGTGAGCTTTCGCAGAAGTGCATGTCTTTAAATAATTGAGGAACATGGACCCATACAAGTAGAAGGCGTTCCCTTACCCTTCAGAAAACAGGTTCAGTGACATTCCAAATAGATGACCCCAGTTCTGTTTCTCTGGCAAATGGCTAGCAGTTCCATAGGACTCCACAGAATCTTGGCTCAGTATCAGCTCTCATGAATTCATCTGCTCCTGGCACAAAAAGTCCTGGAAATCTTGATGCCATTTGAGGAAACAATGTGAAAGTTGTCTGAAAGAAGTCAGATGCACTCCCGGTATGTGTCCAGGGCTTGGAGGCAGGGCAGTTAACTTTGTATGCAGGTCTGACACTTTGTCCCCTTGTTTGTAGAAGACCTGACTCAGCTCCTGAGAGAGAGCACAGCCATCAGGCCTTGTGGGTGAGGAAGGTGGCACAGCCGATGACTTAGACACAGTGACCAAGGGCACAAAAATGGAGGAAAATCAGGCTTTAGACAAAAGTGTAATACAGTTAGAGGCATATAGGTGTCTGTGACTTTCATGTATATATCTGGGAAATCACCAGGAAGGCGCCAAGATTAGAAAACAAGGTTCTGGAGCGATGGCCCAGTGGTTAAGAGCATTTGCTGTCCTCCCAGCATGGGCACAGCTGCTTTTAACTCCAGCTCCAGGGTATGGATGCCTCTGGCCTCTGCAGGCATCTGCACTCATGTGCACCCACCCACCCACATACACATAACTGAAAATAGAGCAAGTCTTTAAAAAAACATACAAAATATTTTAATTTCCCCCAAATTTAGGGTTTGATTTTGTGGAGACAACAGTCAAAATAATTATCAGATATTTTACCATTTAATAAAAAATTAGAGTTAAAAAAGCAGTTTGAACACCTGCTGAGCAGGGAAGCATTTAGTTTTGGATAAACTTGGACCATGAGGATATGACTGACTAGAGGAGGAAGTCTCAGAAGCGAGGTACTTTCTCCATGACCCTGGTTGCAGTGAGGGACATGCCATGGTCACTCAAAGCACAGACACGTACCTGGCACATGAGGAGATTCTGTCATCTGGGAAGAGATTTTATAAAGCAAAGAGGCTTCTCCACCCTTAGGTTAAAATTAGACTCCATGCTCCAAGCTGGCTGTGTTAACAGAAAGAAGATAAATCTAACTGTAGTCTTTAACAACATACGAACTGGCAGTAAAGGAGTGACAAGCTCCCTTTCTAGGCATCACTTTGTAGATAAGTGGGGGGAAAGGCTGGACTGATGCATGTGGTCCCGGATGAAATCTGGAGGCACTATGTGAAGTCACTTTCAACTTAACATACAAACGTGTGTACAGGTACAGATGGGTGCAAGTTATGTGCGGATAGGCAAACATTTATTAGAGCAGTGTGTGCTTCATCAGTGTATACACAATTCCTTATTCCATCTTCTAAGAGGGCCTAGAATAAAGACCACCCCAGTAGCAACAAGCAGGCCCAACACCTTGCTCTTGGCTTCTAAAGTGACTCCTGGATAAAGGGAAATAGAACCCCTGGGAGAGAGGGTTCCCCAGAGAATACAGAGGAAGTGGGAGCTTTCAGTGCTGGAAAGTGAGGGAAGGTGGAAACCAGTAAGCAGACACACAACAAAAGCAGTGACAAGGCAAAGAGACACAGGAGCCAACTGGAAGCTCCCAAGTCAGAGCTGGGACCATCTAAGCAAGAAAGTTAATGATGCTCGGAGTGTAAGTCCACAATAAAGATAGAGATAAGGGGAGAATGTACACTCTGTACCCAATTAATGTGAAGATGCTCCACACCCAGGAAGTGGAACACACCTCTCCATTTCTCCAGGACACGCTGTGCCTGGTGTCTGGAAAGAGATGCAAGGCAGAACTGCCCAGCAAAGGACTCTCCCACCTGAGACCATGGCTGACACCATTTATGATGTCATGGTGATAGCAGGCATTCTGATGTCACATAGGGAGGTAGCAGGCATATTACCTTTGTGGTCTTCCTCTTAATAAGCCATAACCCTTGTCTAACCATGAGAAAGCCCTAGGCAAATCTCAGCTGAAAGACATTCTACAAATACCTGACCAGACTCTGTCAGGGTCATCAAAATCACACCTGTCAAGACCATCAAAGGCACAGAAGATCTGAGTGCCTGCTACAGCCAAGAGGAGCCTGAGGAAGCAAGAAGACTGAGGTCACGGAGGATCTTTAATGGGTCCCCGGGCATGAAAGGACATTAGGTAAAAGCCTGAACTGCTCTCCCCAGCACTTTAAACCCTGGTTTCATGTTGCCCTGTTATTGCTGCCCCATTGCACAACCTTGCAAGAAATGGAACACAAGTGTCCTACACCACTTTACACACATGTCCATATGTCATGTAGCAAGTATTCTAAGGACATAGTGACTGTGGTGTTGCCTAGTCAGGGGGCACAAGAGAGGTTAACATGGTCCTCCTTCCTCATTCGGAAGTGTGAATCAGGTCTCAGTGAAGTCCTCTCAAACTTTGCTTGGCCATGGAGAGACTACCCTGCTCAGGAGGGCTATGGGGAGAGAGGTTTTGTACTGAACAGCTAGTTCTGGAATGGGAGACTTGGGTGACCTCTCTTCACTCTGCATGTAAGAACTCAAACACACAAGGAGTCCAGGAGTGAGCATGTGTTGAGCTTGCATGCAATCAGAGGAAATAGCAGTTGCAGATTGATTATCAACACATCTGGACACACCAGCATCTGTGGCACTCAATAGACATTCTCAGTCAGCTGGGGGCCAAGGACATTGCCCACAGCTGGACACTGGGACGTAGGGAGGGGACAAATCAACACCACTGTGTTGTAAGTCAACAATGAGCAACACACCCACAGATAATGGAGCCTCTTTAAATGCTATCCCAAAGAAAATTATTTTCTGCTTTAGTCTTTAATCATTTAGTTATCTTAAAGAACTCCTTCATTACTTTCATTTTGGAAAGTATCTTAGCCACCTCTTTGTTAACTCTCTCAGATGAATGAATTTTCCAATCAATGTTTTTAGTTCATCCCAAACCCACTGGGATGAAATGCCATCACTTCCAGACACTAATTCAGAAAGAGTACACATGGCTCTCCGGGAGCTGCTTCTCCAGAGACACGATGCAGCACACGCACGGGGCAGGTCATCGGGGAAGGCATCAGTGAAGACTAGAAGTTGCCAGGTGCCTCTCATCACAGAAAGTGTCAAGCACAAGGCACCACGAACCAGAAGCAAGGTGTAGAAAGACAGGAGGCATGACCTTATCTATAAAGTTCCTCATGGAAGAGCAGACACAACACCTTTTCCACAGATTGCAGTGACAGAATGGCCCCATTGGTTTCTCAGTGGTGAGTGACTTCCAGGTTAATGGCAGAGGGACCACACTTGTCATTGAGGACAAGCTGTTTGTGGTAGAGCTGGGCTATGTGGCACAGCATGCTGTTACTGTGGCTGGTGTCTTCTCGGGGGTATCTCTGTAGAAGCCAGAAAACACTGGTTACACATCCAGAGAGCCCGACTGCTGTCAGCCCATGAAGCCACCATCTTATGTCATCCTGTTTGCCTCCACTCTACCCNCCCCCCCCCCGCAGCACCTCCCCTTCCAAGGCCCAGGGTGCCGGCTCCCCATCTCTTCAAATCAGGCCCAGAATAGCTTTCTGCTCCAGATGGCTGGTACACTTGGCCTAGCCTCCCTCCACACTTTGCCAATCCTTGCAGCTTCCAGGCAGCACGGAGATGCAGCCTCCTGTGAGAAGTCAGGGAGCGAGCACGAGACCCACCGCCCCTCTCAGCAAAGCTGGCATTTCAAGTGTCCATTTCCTCTTGACTGGCCCGTCATCACCACCCCCCCTTTCTTTTGTGTGATGTGAGGGAGAAAGCAGATAAAGCTAGTCATTTCCTCTTTAAAAACTAAGTCCAGGATTAGGTGGACAAACCTGGGGCAGACAAACAGTTCACGTGCTACACAGGCATTTCCTCCTCTAGCTCAACAAGAAGCCCTTGATTGTCTTCACAGGTGACCTCATGGAACCTAGATATGTGCCTGAGGACTGGAACGTGATGCTTCATTATGCCGAAATTTGCATCTTTCTATTCTGTGCACAATGCCTCTTTCTGAACAAAAGAGACCCTGAGAGGAAAGGGTGATGTTAGGGTGTAAACGTAGAGTAACCCCTGAGGTCAGTAGTGCTGAGAATGGAAAGTTCTCAGTTTGCAGTGCTGGAATGGAACCCCGGGCTTCCCATTTTGGAGGCAAGTGCCCTATCACTGGGCTTCAAGAAGGTGAAAGTTTAGCCTATGGTGTGGAATGTGGGAACTTTGAAAAATGACTAAGATTAAATTAGGTCATTAGGGCGACTACAAAGAGAAGGCAGAGGCCACATAGAGAAGTACTTTTGTGTTCTTAACATGATGTCATTGCTGCCACTTGAGCCGTATTTAGACTTTCAGTCTCTGAAACTGAGCAAGATGAACTTCTTAATAAAATGGCCTGCCACAGGCATATCATTAGAGTAATGAGGAGCAGATGAACGCAGTGCAGAAACACTGTAAGAAGACATCTCGCTCTCAGGTAGACATTTGGAAAGAGCCATCCATATGTAACATTGATTCCAGTCTGTGGGAACAAGGAAACCGTGTCTGCCCAGCCAAGGATCTATGAAGCTCATCTCATAAAAAGATCAGGGTATTTCCCCAGAGTCTGCTGTGTGCGCAAATGAATTTTCATAAGGCTTAAGTATCAAAGAATCTGCCTTCAACTCACCAGGATCCCATTAAGCATCACAAACACTTCAAGTTTCAGTAAATACAAGGACATTTCAGCTGCCTTGCCTTTGATTTCCTGCAATGGTTTGCATGTGCAATCAGCCACCCTGGCTTTTTCTAATTTCCCTCGGTACAAATTTCTCGTGGTAAAATCGTCAAGAGAGTCAGAAAGCAGGGAGAGGTGCGGTTAGACACGTGGGATGTGCACAAACCTCTGGGAAGAGCCGCTCAAGTTGGCGAGGACCTGGGGACACATTCTGCAGGTAAAGGGACAGCAAGGAGAGCCAGGGAGGGGCTAGGACTCTCAGCTGGTATCTTCCCTACCACACTCAGCTGTCCTGCAAGTTCTCCCATGGGACTGGTTAAACGCAGTGGTGTCTTGTAAAGACCTTTGGTGAGACCTTGGTAATTCAGACTGTGTCTGTTTTGTCTGCCTGGGCCTCACAGGACCCCTGTGGGCAGATGGAGCAACCAAAACCCTTTCCAGGGCATTTGGCTGGGTGTCTTCAGGTTTAACAAGTTTCAGTTGAATGTGCTGTTTGCGTCTTTCCCTGAGGGAATGCACTCCCTAAACACCTGCACAGTCACAGCCCCAGCTAGTCTTCACAGACACGGGAAGTGGGGAGGGGAGATCATGTCATGTCACCCCCTGATGGACGAGCACTAGACAAAGAGAACTCGTTGCCAATGGTTGCTTGGGAATATTCAGTTAGTGATGAAAGCAGAACACATGACCCAGATGCTCTGTTGCCCCACCCTTCTCTTCACATCCCAGAAGGCCCTTCAGATACCTCTACACGGGAAGTTCTTAGACAAGGCCAAAACAAGCTTCCCTTGCTCTGCAGGTACATGGCTCTAACTGCACCAAAAGGGAAGATTCTGGCATGTGCAACACTGGCTTAGATTTTACCACATTGACCTGGCCGGAAACATACTTGGCCTGTTTGCTCACCTGAGTGATGGGGTTCTGATAGGCCCCCCTTTCCTGGTTTCCAGGTTACTTGCTCTCCACCTCAGGTGCATGTATACACTATCACAACATTGAACACGCCCACTGGACTCTTCAGTACTGTGTGTCTTGTTCCTCTCTGGCTGGCCCATCCTCAGAGTGCAGGGAGATTTGATACTAGGAATGAATGAGATAGAGTGTTTCATTATTCATTCATCCGCTTGACTTCTCAACATACATCCTGGTTAGGTGTCTTTTTTTTTTGTCATCTTGACAAGTTGGGGTCATCCGAGAGAATGAGACCTGACTTGAGAAAATGCTTCCATTGGATTGGTCTGAAGGCAACTCTTTATGGCATTTTTGTGATTAATGCCTGATGTGAGTGTCCAGCCCACTGTGAGTGGTACCATCCCTACTCAGGTGGTCCTTGGTTGTATAAGAAAGCAGGCTGAGAAAGCATGGAGAGCAAACCAGTAGGCTGTGGTCTTCCATGGCATCTGCTTCAGTTCCTGCCTTGAGTTTCTGCCTTGGCATCACTTAGTAGACTGTGACACCATAGATATGAGCCAAATAAATCCTTTCCTCCCTAAGTGGCTTTTGGTCATTGTCGTTATCACAGCAGTAGAAATCAAACTAAGACACCAGAGCAGATGGTTCTCTGTGTGCGAGTCAGGAGCATGGAGCAGCACACACTGCACTAAATGGGAGTCAAAGCAAGGGTTTCTGTGCTCAGATCTGTGAGTCCAGGGCCATAGTCTCAGCTTGGCTGTTGCCGATGGCAGCTGTCGCTCTCCTGGAACAGCCGCTTTATCACTGGATTCTCCTAGTGGGGAGGGGCTGTGCCTAGAAGAAGCTGCATCTGCCAGGGAAGGACCTCCAGCCGCATGAAGGGTGGTTGCCAGCATGTGGTCCATTTGCTTCATGCCTGTGACGGTCCTGCTGGAGACAGGGTGTTGCAGAAACCCCTTCCTGCACATTATGTAGTGGCATGCACGGGTCCTCATTTTATGGGTTCTTGGTGTCTCAGAACAAGAGGCTTCTGCCCGTGGGGACTGGGAAGGTTTGCAGGAATCCCCACAGCTCTGCACAAGACCTTGTTAGGCCTTTTATACTGAACAGGGTGTATGGTATCTGACCTAACAGCCAAGTGAATCCCAGACCCCAGCCACGGGGTCACAGCAGAGTGAAGCTCACTGTAAGCAGTACCTTCTCCCAGCTGACAACTTGAGAAGAAAGGAAACATTGCAAAACATTTCTAGGTGGGTTCCCCTGCCAAGGGAGCAGCTGTTAGAGTTGTTAGAGAGGGAAGGAACTCTCTTTGGCTGCTCAGACAGACAGGGTGTGTTCCAGCAGATCCCAGGTCCAAGGGCTGTCTGAGGCACAGTCCTCATGGTTGTTTTGTGTATATGCTGTTGGTGGAAGACAGAAGTGTGGGGGCGCCCCCATGGGCTGTAGAAGCTATAAGGACTCTGGTCACACCCTGGGTCTGCCCTTTACTGCTGCAAAGATCCAGAGGGAATAAGCATGCTGCCTACAAGAGTCCTGGGAGGCCCAAGCAGACAAGGCAGACACAGTCTGGATTGAGATCTCATGAGTATTTACAATACGCCTGTGTGTTCTTCCCATTGAAGAACGTGCAAGGTAGCTGAGGATGGAGTGGGAAGATCGTGCTGCCAGAGAAACCCTGTGGTGGAGATCCTCCCTGGAAGGAGAAGAGTACTCCACCCAGAGGACACCACAGAGACACTCTCTGCAGAACACAGCCACAGGTGACCTTTTAAAAGGCACGAGCACACCTCTTATATTATTAACATTCTTGTTTATTTTTACAGCAACAGAAACTTTAAGTTTCCAGAACTAGGATGATGACCCAGCATAACTGGTGAACACACACCACAATCTCAGGGTTCTTTTCTCCTTTTTGTATATTATTTCCTACTGACTTTTAATTGCCCTCGATTGGTGACTCCAACTGGGAGTCATGAACATTTCAGATCAGATGACTAGTCCCCATATCGCTGAACTTTGAATAATAAAAATTCCCTAGCCAGATCATGAAATATCTCGAATTTTAGGTTATCACCATGACTGAGCGGGAGGAACCATTTTGGCATGAGTGACATTGGTGAATAATGGTCTTTCCAGGACAGACTTTATTGGTAAACGTGCCCTCAAATTCCCCTGAGCTGTCCCCAGTCATGTTCCAACCCCCACAGAGCTAACCATGTCCTGGATTTGTCTTAATTTTTTCCTTTTCTTTCTTCATAGGTTCCCCCGAGTGGTATGGTGTGCTGTTCTTGGTCTCCTTTGGAGGAACTTGTGCTGTGTTGATTATTGTGTGCTTGCTTCTGGTGAGAACCTGTGCCTCTGAGTCCTCCAAGTGATGCTGGCAGCAGTTCTGTGTCCAGTGTCACCATGGGTCTGTTGTCCACACTGAGGACAGGGCTGCTGGCCCAGAAGGAGCAGATGCGGAGTCAGCAGAGCCCAGTATGTGACTGACTAGACCTGGAAGGCATGTAAAATAAGCTGGCTCATGAGCCACAGAGAGGTTTTCCTACTGCTAGTACTGGTTAGTTTAAATTAATAAATCACACACTTGTGTAAAACCTACACACACACACACACACAGATACAGTATAGACACAGAGATGAACAGATACACAAACAGACATAGACACACACTCACAGACACAGACAGACACAGATGCACACACAGAAACAAACACACACAGACAGACACACACAGGCAGACACATACACACACAGAGACCCACTTATACACACACAGACACACACAACCCATAGTCACAGGCAAACACACACAGAGACACATACAGACACAGACAGATACACACAAACACACAGACACACAACACACAGACACAAACACACAGACACACACAGACACAGACAGACACATGTGATATGTAAGTAGAAAGGGGACTGTTTGGAAAAAGGGGCTAGTGGACAGGATAGGGTAGCAGGAAGTGAATCATCAAATGAAATACTCAAATGTAAATGCCTTTATGAAACTCATCACTTTGTACAATGAATATACACTAATATAAAATTTTAAAAGGTAAAATTAAATATAGATTTCCACATGAAACAAAAATACCAAACCCTAAAGCACACTTTAAGCTACTGAATGCATTAGAAGAAAGCACATTTTTGTTTGATGAAATAACAAAAAACTACAATTTTTTTAAAGTTTAAGAGCAACCAGACTTGAGTTTGAAATTTAGCAAGCTAACAAAAGCAAGCTAATTAAAAATATTTCAATAATGTCATTGTGGACTTAGCTGATCAAATATATATATTGCTATACAAAAACCATAGACTGATTTATTTTGTCTTGTGTTTTAAGATAGAGTTGCATGTAGCCCGGGCTGGTCTTAAGGATGGCTTTAATTAAAAAAGATCTTGAGTTCCTAAGTCTCCTGCCTCCACCCCCCAAGTGCTGGGATTACAGTTGTGTGCCACCTTGCCCATGTCTAATAGGCTGTGTGTAAGGACTGGGTATTTTATTTTAATTTATCTTTATTCTAATTGACAAATGACATATACATATTTATGGTATTCGTTCAAATGTTTTGGTATATTATACATTGCTGAATGGCCATTACAATTCAAAATAATCGACATACCTAGTGTCGCTTGTGATGAGGACACTTCAGGATGCTCAGTGTTTTCAAGTGTGCAGGGTTTTGTTTGCTATAAGCACCCTGCTGGATAACACTCAACTCAGCCCTGTGGCAGCCGAAACTCCACAACACCAGCCTTCTCCACAACACCCACCAGCCAGCCTCTGGCTGTGCTCTCTCTGCTTCTGAGTTTCCCGAGATTTACAGAGATGTGAGATGCTGAAGAATTTGTCTTCTGGGACCTGGCTGTCTCATTGAGCATGCCATTTGCAATGTAACTGTGCCGCAATGGAGGCAGAGACACGGCTTAGTGTCAGAAACAATTTCGTCACGGTTCAATTTCTTACCACCCACAACCACAAGTCACCTAGTGGCTGAATGGGCGGGAACTGGTGACAGTTGGACAAAGTTCCCACGTTAAATTGTGGCTTCATTTGGCTTTATGAGAGACACATCAATCAAAATATCATCATCTTTATTCAAACATTTTGTTGTTGAGATAGAAACCACAAGGTGGTGCCACCTGTCACCTATTCCAATTTACAATGTCTACTGTTACAAGAACAACTGCCAAGATGGCTGAGTGGATAAAAGTGACTGCCACCAAACCTGCCAGTCAATCTCTGGGACCCACATGGGAGAAGGAGAGAACTGAATCTGAAAAGTTGTCTTCTGACCTCCATATGTTTGCCATGGCACTGTGGCATGTGTGCGCACATGTGTGCATGCATATGCACACACAATGTATAAGAAAAACAAACATTTGAAAGATTACAGATGTGCGTGGAGCTACAGAGAAAGGGGAACCCTTGTATATTGTTGGTGGGGAGGTAGAGCACTGTGGCCATTTTGAAAAACAATGCAATTATTATACAACATTGAAAAAAGAATCTCAGATTCAGTGACTATACTTCTTTGTCTACACCCCAGATGACTTATTTTTCTTTCTTTTATTGAAAATAGATTTTTTTCATTCAATATATTCTGATTGTGGTTCTTCTTCTCCCACTCCTCCAAGACTCCCCCCACATTCCCTTTCTTTGGAATCCATACCTTTCTGCTCTTGTTAGAAAACAAATAGGCATCAAAATGGGATAAAACAAAGACAAACAAACCAAAACAGGACAAAACACACAAACAGAAGAAAACGAGTCAAAGAAAAAGCATAAGATGCTCATGTAGACAGAGACATAAGTGTTTGTCCATACAGGGATCCCCTAAAAGTGCAAAACTGGAAGCCATAGTAAATATGTGAGGAATCTGTAAGGTTAAAAAAAAGCCCTGTTAAAGTATAAGGAGATGAAGACCCTCCAAAGATGCCACTGAGTTCATTCTGTGTTGGCTGTCTATGGCTGGGCATGGGGCTTGACCTTAAGAGTGGTTTGTATTCCCAGTGAGACTCTGTTGGAGAAAACTGAGTTTTCATTTGAGATTCGCTATTAATTGGATGGTGTTTCTAGGTTAAGGGGAGGGGCTAGGCATTCACTTCCACTCTCAGTGCTGAGACCCCATCTGATGCAGATCCATGCAGGCTTCTTCATGCTGCCAGTATGTGTTCATATGTGTTCTATGTGTTCATATATGTCTTGGTTCTATTGTATTTAGAAGGCTTTGCTTCCTTGGTTTTCCCCAAGCCTACTGGCTGGTACAATCTTTCTGCCTCCTCTTCTGAAGAGTTCCCTGAGCCCTGAGTGGAGGGATTTGATGGAGACATCCAATTTAGGACTGAGTGAGTGTTCCAAGGTCTCTCACTCTGTACACATTGCTCAGTCAGTGTGGGTCTCTGTATTTGTCCTCATCTACGGCAGGAGGAAGCTTCTCTGACAATGGCCTGAGCAAGGCACTGATCTATGAATATAGAATAATGTCATTAGGAGTTATTTTATTGCTATGTTTCTTTAGAAGAACAGTGATACTTGGTTTTTCACTAGGCCTCTGGCCTATATGGTCTCTGATTCTAACCCATTATTTGACAGTTTCATTTAGATTGCCTTTATATGTGTATATATTTTAGAAGCTTCTACTGTATTAATTTTCTATATGGCCCCTCAAATGTCCCATAGTTTTAGCTATCCCTCCCCCATATTTCCTCCCTTACACTCTACTTCTCTCCCCTTCCCCATTTGATCTTCTCATTCCCATGCCCCCTTCCATCAAGAACTTTTTATTTCTCCTTTCTAGGGACATCCATTTCTCCTTGTTAGTTATAATAGGTCGAGCTGACATCTCTGGTTTTCTTAGAGTTTGTAAAACATTGAGCCAGATCCTTCTGGCTTTTCAAGCCACCATTGAAGTTTGGTGTTATTCCAATAGGTCTGCTTTTATATGTTATTTGGTCCTTATCCTTTATACCTTTAAATATTTTTCTTTGCTTTGTACATTTAGTGTTTTGATTATTATGTGCCATGGTGAATTTTGGGAGTTGTTGGTTGGGACAAAGGGATGGTGTGGTGGAAGAAGGCTATAGGAGAAGGTATGTATGATGTGCTGGGTATGGGGCAGAGAGGAAGAGAAGGCCACTGCAGTTGTTCTGCCTCAGAGATGGGGATAAGACTAGGGCACTGGAACTGGAGGGGAGGAGAGAGCTGCCCCAGTGAATTTCAAGCAAGTTGTGAAAGAGATGTTTTTACATCTCTGTTAATAGTAGTATTATCTGTGATAGTCAAAGGTGGCAGCAACCCAAGAGCCATCAACAGGCAGAGTGTGGTCTACTCATACAATGGAATATTACTTAGCTTAGAAGTAACTCTAATACATGGACACACCTTGAGGACATTAAGCTAAGTGAAATAAGCCACTGAAGGAGATATATATATATATATAGTATTATTTTATTCCTATGAGGAAATAAATATAGTCAAATGAATAGAAACAGAAGGCAGAAGGGCATTTTCCTCAAGCTAGGTATTGATGAGAATAAATAGTGTTTAATGGCTTCATCTTCCCAGTCTGGCAATGGAGAATCCTGGAGCTGGACAGGGATGCCTGTCATACAATAGTGCAAAGACACTCACATCACCGTACTACAGTAAGCTGGCACATGGCCGAGATAGTCAACTCCCACCACTGTGATGAAGAGCCTAGACATTTAATCTGAGAGGAGGGCAAACTGTTAGGGGATTTGTGTTCCACAAGTAACCAGGCCTCACTGTTTCAGGCCAGTGTAAAGGCAACAGTACATCTTGATGGGTGCTGAGAAGAAAAGTGTTCCTCTCGTGGCCAGGAAGAGAGAGGAGATGGTGAGAAAGGTAAGGGGGAGAGGGGAAGAGAGGGAGCACGTGAGCTGGGTTCCACACTCTCCCTCAAGGGACCACCTTTCATAACCCAGGACCTCACCAGACCCCACATCTTAAGGCTTCCACTGTCCGCCAGAAGCTCTGCTCTGGTGACCAAGCCTTCAGTACATGGACTTTGGTGGAGGAACACTCAAGATTAAACTGCAGCAGACAGGAATTTGCATGCTATGTGAATCTCACTGCAATCAATATTTTTAAGTTAGGAATTATGGGAGTGAGTTAATGAGAAGTTTGCTCTGTTGTTCACGTTGCTTGATAAGCTCCAGTGCAGTTTTGTATGTTTTTAACTGGATGAAAGAACTTTGGTTTGGATTTACACATCAATGTTTTGTATGTTTTTAACTAGATGAAGGAACTTTGGTTTGGATTTACACATCAATGTTCTATATACTATGCATGTCATTAAATATTTTGTCTATCATAATTTACCATCTCCACATTTATAGTGGTATATTATTTGTGTTTTAATAACTAAAGCTTGCCTGAAGATCAGTGGGCAAAGCAGCCATACTAATCAGCCACACAGACCAGGGAGTGGCGGCACACACCTTTAATCCTAGGACTCGGGAGACAGAGGCAGATGGATCTTTGCGAATTTAAGGCTCCACCCTGGCCTACAAAAGAGTGAATCTGTCTAAAACAGAAACAGAGCCCATACAAAGTAATCCTGGTACTTGGGATCACATGCCTTTAATTTCAGCACTAGGGAGGTGGAGACAGGACCGACATGGCTGGGCAGAGAGAGGAATATAAAGGGGAAGAGACAGGAACTCAGTGGAGTGTGGAGTTTGGAATTCATGGAGACAGGATCTCGCCCATTCAGTTTGAAGATGTGGTAGAGGTAAAAGGTTTCTCTAGTGACTGGCTGTTTTGTTTTTTTCTGGTCTTCAGGTTGAACCCCAATATCTGTCTCTGGGTTTTTATTATTCAGGCTACACATTCTCTGATAAGACCTCGCCTCTGAGATCTTTAAAAAAGAGATTTGTTTTCATTTTAATTATGTGTATTTGTGTGTGTCTCTGTGTGGGTATGGACATATGAGTGCAATGTCTGTGGAGACAGAAGAGAGTGAGCTCCTAGGGCTGGAGTTACAGGTGGTCGTGAGTTGCCTAGCATTGATTCGGGGAATTGAACTCAGGTCCTCTGCAAGAGTAGCACACGCTCTTAACCAATGAGGCACCCCCCCAGCCCCTGCCTGAGATCTTACATACCATTTTTGACCTGGAGTGAGAACAACCACGTTTGGGGTCAACTGTACTGAGTCAGCACTTGAGGCTCTGGTTCCACATTTTGGTTGCCAGCCACTAACTGATCAGGAGTGTTTTCCTCACCCTTTGGTTCTGAGTGTCTCTGAGTGTCCATTACGGCTTCTCCTTTCGTTCACGACTTCCCCAGATAGGGTGAGGCTTTATTTCCAAACACACAGGGCTTCTCTCATTTTCTTTCTGTCATCAGTTTCTCACTTAATTGAATTGTGGTCGCTGTCCACCATTTGAAATTCCCTGAAGTCAGCAATGCCTAAGAAAAACGTGTCTCGTCTAAGTGGGCACAGCATTCTGTAAGTGCTCATTAGCTCTTGACTGTTAATTTTGTTGCTCAAATCTGGCACATCCCCACTGACTTTTGGCTTGTTTGATCAGCGTATTAATGAAAATGTGGTTTAAACCCTTCGTTGTGATAATGTCTTTTGTGCAGGGTGTCTGGTTTCTTGGCCATCTCTGTTTTGTCTGGTTTCAGGCACTCAAATGTTTAAAGACGTTATATCCTTGTGAAGAACAGAGCCTTCTCTCAAAGCTGGCTAACTTGGAGTTCGGGTGCAGCATCAGCTTTTTTCTTCTTAGAAACTATCTGCTGTGTGGTGTTAGATGCTGGCGGTCTCTGTGTCCTCAAGGCTTTGCTGTGCCCCTTTATATGTTGTCTCTTTATAAAGTCAGAAGGTTTTAGGCTGAATTTAAGAAGCTCCTGTGCCACATCTTTGACTTGTCACTGCAGTCGGCTGCTCATTTATGTGACAGTGCACATGCTCGTGTGTCGTTCATCCTCCGTTCCCTCCTGATTTCTCCCTTCTGGCTCTGCTTGCCCACTACCGTGTATTTGAAAGTTATGTGCTCTTCCTTGTAAAAGAGTATTTGTGCTGGACTTATTAGGTGTGTTTCTGTGTCCGTTTAATCAATGGGGTCACACTACCGACCGTCACCCTAGTAATTCCTAAAACTCGGAATTGTTGCCTTATCAATCTGACCAGCTCATATGGTCTTGTGGTTTTGTTTTGTTTTGTTTTTCTCTTGAAACAGGGTTTCTCTGTGTAGCCTGGGCTGTCCTAGAACTTGCTTTGTAGACCAGGCTGGCCTCAAACTCACAGAGATCTTCCTGTCTCTGCTTCCCAAGTCCTGGGATTAAAGGTGTCCACTACCACTGCCTGGCTCAAATGTCCTTGTTTTAATTTTAATTTTTCAATTTTAAACTTTGTCCAGGCATAAAAACCTTATTTTGGAAAACCTGTTCACCATGCCAAAATAGCCAAAACTCAAACTTCTCTTTGATCCCTTCTTTCAAAGGCTCTATTTGGCTCATGTGGAAGAAATCACACGGATGGTAGTCAATATTCTGTGGTCTTGTGTGTTAGAAGTAAGTGATTGGCCTTCTGACTTACAGAAGTGACAGTTAAAGAGATTGCTTTGAGTCTTAGAAGAGACTTTGGACTTTCAAAGAGTCCTGGGATTTTTCAAGTCTATGGGGACTTAGGAAGTTTAACTAAATGTATTTTGCCTTATAATATGACCACACGCCTATGGTGTGATGCCCCCCATGTTCTTGGGTATTTGAATGCTTGGTTCTCAGTTTGAGGAGATTTAGGATGTATGGCCTTGCTGGATGAAGCAAGTCACTTGGGGTAGGGTTTGAGAACTTAAAGACTTGCACCTTCTAGCTTGATCTTCAATTTCTGTTTGTGGTTTGAAATATGAGCCTTCAGGTCTCAATGTCCAGCTCTGTCTTAATTTTCTAGGTGACTCTGAATCCAATCATGATTGACAGTGGAGATTAATCACCTCGATATTGAAATCATTGGTACTCAAACACCCATCAGTAGTAGAAAGGAGAAGTTGTAGTGTACGGATATGGAGCATAACTAGTAATGATCACGGCAGCACTCAAAAGAACGGATCTCACCAAGGTAATACAGAGAGGGGAAAAACAACACA
Organism: Ellobius talpinus; assembly: GCA_001685095.1. NCBI lineage: Eukaryota > Metazoa > Chordata > Mammalia > Rodentia > Cricetidae > Ellobius > Ellobius talpinus. Next base: position 218 of record LOJH01003686.1, on the reverse strand, counting down.
AAAGGTGAAAGACTCCCGAGGGATGTCTTACTTTGGGAGAGACCCCGTGCCCAAGGATCAGTCGAGACCACTCGTGCRGATGCAATCAGCAAGAGGTTTTATTCGGATACACAGGTACCTGGGGCGACAAAGTCTCTCGGAGGACTTGCGCTCCGTCAGGCTGGGGCGAGGGGTTTTTATAGGAAAGCAAAAGCACGGGTACAGAAGCGAGATGCATG
>LOJH01003685.1:19464-38252 GCA_001685095.1 Ellobius talpinus | reverse complement strand
GATAGATAGATAGATAGATAGATAGATAGATAGATAGATAGATGATAGATCAATTGATCAATCATGGGCTTTCTGCCTTGGAACAAGAATTTGCTAAATATCACTTTTGCCCTTGTTTTCCCTTTAAGTCTTAGCTCCCACCTGCTGTGAATGGGGTGCGTGTGTGCATGCGTGTGTGTGCGAGTGTGTGTGTGTGTGTGTGTATGTGTGTGTGTGTGTGTGTTAGATTATGCAGCCCTGTTGTACTGTGCCCCTGGTGGAAGATAGCACATGCTCATTTGTGTGCATTTGCCTGAATCTTGATACCCAACTCTTCTGACCAGGCCTTGAATAGGAGGCTTTCATCCACCCCTGCCTTGCAGCTTCTGCACAGAACATGTGCAGTGAGCCTCGCCCAGAACAAAGCAGATTGCACCCAGATCCTACCTGTGACTTATGTTGTTGTTGTTTTCAGTCAGAAAGAAATATACTTTTGAAACTTGGCTGTTAAACAGTTTTTATTTTAAATAAATGTTTCTACTTTAAATATATTATTAAATGACATAGTATATTAAAAATATCCACTCTAGCTATTTCTCTTTTAAGCACCATATCATTATTATTATACAATATACTAAAATACATATTTTAGATTATTTTTATTTTAAAACTGGCCATAATTGCTAGCAAGATTAAAGGGTTCAAAACTTATTTTCAAGTGTTTGCTGAATACCCTGGCTATGCCATGCCAGATTTCTCCTTTCCAAAAACCATTTGGTGGGGTTGGCAGTGCTCATAGAGTAGATTGGGAGTGTTGGGTTCCGAGTGACAAGCCCAACGTGACTTGAATATGAACAGCAATGTGATACCCCGAGTACCACTTGTTTGAAACATTCCGATGGCTATATTTTTAATGACCTTTGGATTTCCCAGGAAAGCTGTGAGAAGAGTGGGGCGAGGAGAAACAGGGGTGGGGTGGTGGGGTGAGGGCTGTTGAAGCTGTGTAGAGGAAGCCAAGGCGATTGAGGCAGAAAATGAGTTATGCCCTGAATGAGACTCTGCCGAAACTGTATTGCTGACTACTGTGTTTTGAAGGATATATATTTAAAATATTTAATATTAATTAAAATTAAACATTTAATATTTGGTTAATATTAATATAAAGCAATACATGATATGAATTAATATAAATATTTAAATATCCAGCATAATTACTATATTAATATGTTAAATTAAATATCATATTGTTTAACATTTATTAAATATATATTATGTATTTTAGAGCACATGTTGTGCTTCAAGGGACCTTCTACGCAGTACACTGAGGCGCTGGACAGGCTGCCAATGCCACATAAGCATTCCCATTGCATACTGGGAATTCTTGCCAAAGGACAATATATCGTGTATTTTAATCAACTCTATACAAATAGTAATTGAAGCCATGGTGAGCTGTGTGCACCCTATCTTATGCCTTCAGCTTGCACTAAAGGCTGATGAGTTGAACTGAGGGACTGCTCACAAGTTTGCCCAATCTTCAGAGTAGAGAGTGAGGCACTTCTCAGTGTGGGGCCTGGTCATCAGCACCCTCCTCCTCTGCTGGCATCTTGCAGTTCTCTTACCTTGGGTCTGCCTTCTTTCAGACTTTCAAGTGGTTTCAGCTGTTGCTGAGTAGACATTTTTGAGAACATTTTTCTCAGGTGTTTTAACTTTCCTCATTTTAGAGATGAACTGGGCATCTTGTCCCTATGTGTGTGTGCACATAGGGTATGGTTGTGCGGAGTGTGGGTCATGATGCTGATCATTGCAGGGTCTGAATGCGCACCAAGGGGAGAGGCCGTGAATACTGTCCCAGCTCTGCAGGGACTGAGATGGACCAGAGACAGCAGTAAGAGCAAAGGTGAGCCGCTGGTACTCACAGACATCTATCTCTCTCCACCACGCAGCAGCTTTTCTTTCAAGATTCCCAGCGTGAAGGCAGACAAACTAAAGCAGACAGACCCAGCTGAGCTATGGATGGGCCGGAGGTACCTCTGCTCTGGTTCCAGGCCTCCTGCAGCCTTCCTGGTTTAGCCTCACAAGAGATTTAGGAGGAACCCCAGCTCTCACTGCCCCTCCCTGTGGCTGAGTATGTGGTGCCTAGGGTTTGAAAGCCAGTGTTGAACCCAGAACCTGATATGGAAATACTAGCTGCACCTACTCAAAGGTGGCTTTATGAGGCTTGGGGTGGGGTGGGGCTGCATTGGCAATGTGGGGCTCTGGAAAAGGAATCAAACAAGGAAGAGAAAGACAGAATTCTTCTAGGACACAGAAGCCACTGGCGCTCACAACTTAGATCTTATAATTATTTAGCAATTGAGATTTATATGTTTATAAAGCATATATGTAGTAAAATTCAGTGTGCATACTTATGCACTCAGTGCTGAACACACATTGCTCTATATAAATTACATGCGTGGGATTCTCACTCATTGAGCATAAATATGTACATATTCATATATGTCCTATCTACACACATCCCCACAAGGGAAATATGCTTATTTGTAATATATTTTCTGTGTGAAAACTGCGAGGAGATTAGCAGTCTCTTTCTCCATAGAAGTATCTTTGGTTCCCCTCCATTTAAGATTGAGCAAATGTATGCAAGCATTTTGGGGAGAGGCAGCCAACGCATGCTTTCCAGTAAGGCTCCTATCGGCTGGCACAGGTATCCCTGAACTCATGGAGCATGCTTCAGTTGGGAGATATCAGTGAGACTACCAGGAAAGGGGACTCAGACTCAGATCTGAAGAAGACAAATGAGGTCATAATATTCTGGATAGTAAGAAATCCAACTCAAGTCCTAGGTTGACTCAAAAATTCCCAGGGTCAACAGACTCTGAGTTTTCAGACCTGGCAAGACCAGAGTTGCCTTAATGTAGTGAGGGGCCATGGAAATCTCGCTCCCGTACTCTGGGAACACTGAAGGGGGAATGTGGGGATCCAGAGATGGCACACATCCCTGCTGCTCACACTCATGAGGAAGCTACAACACCTGGTGCTCCCAACTCATGCTGTTTTAGCTTTAAAGAAAGTATTTAAGTAATTAAATTGTCCTTTAACCTCACTTAGTTGTCCAATTTGATATTGTGATGTTTAATTTCAATGGACAACTTTGAAGTATAAAAGCGCCTAGTTGGTGAACTCTGGATATGGTTTTGGGGATTATCTTGTTTACATCAATTCAAGCGGGAAGTCCCTCCACTGTGGGTGGCCTCATTCTCTGAGTGCGGATCCTGTTCTGCATGGAAAGAAGGCAGTGCACTGAACACAAATATTCACCCTCTCTGGTCTTTGACTCTGTGTGATGGTTTGAATGAAAATGGTACCCATAGGCTCATGGCGCTGTTTGAAAGGATTCAGACATGCGGACATGTCGGAGGAAGTATGTCACTGAGGGTTCAAATGCTCAAGACAGGCTCTGTCTCTTTCTTCCTGTTTCCTGCTTTTCTGGATGTAGAACTATCAGCTACCTCTCCAGGACCTTGTCTGCCTGCATGCCGCCATGCTTCCCACCATGGTGACAGCGGACAACATGTCTGAAACTGTGAGCCAGCCCCAGTTAAATACTTTCCTTTATAAGAGCTGCTGTGGTCATGGTGTCTCTTCGCAGCAGTAGAACCTTGACTAGGATGCTGTGTTTGCAATGTGACCACCTGCCTTAGGATCCCGCTGTCATGTCTTGTTAGTGTTTTCCCTAGATATAAATTTCTATCCACCTTTACATCAGATATCCTTGCAACACAATGATGGTCACTTCGGGTCATTTCCTGTCACTGCTCTTCTGTTCCTGGTGCCAGCATCAGAAGTCACTGTGACACATGGTGCTGCAGGTGAATTTCAGGAGACAGTTGTTGCTTGGAGAGGCTGTCCTGCCAATACCCATGCCTGGGGACTGATGAGAAAGAACCTGGAAAGAGGTCTCAACACAGGAAAAAGGAAATGTTCTCACAGCTCTAAACCTTCCCTGGAATTGGCAATGGTCATGTTTGTAAATTGGAACACAGTTGACAAAGTAGCTAGTGTAACAAGAGAATCACTTGTATCACCATTTTAATTTACTGAGGAGGGAAGTTGACATCCTCCCAAGGAGAGATGGGATAAGATCTTAACCAAAGTACACAAATAACCATCTCTAAGGAAGAATGCAGAATTCTGGGCAATTTGTAACCCAAACAATAGCCTCTCCCTGCCATGTATAGGGAATATTGTTAACCAACTTTTGACTTTTGGACAGTTAGCATCTTTCCACCTTTATGGGCTTATCTCCATGAAGTAATAACCATCATATATTCTGTATTATACTCAGCCCTCTGAAATTAAAACTATTCTTGAGTGATCTTAAAGTGATCAAATATCCTCTCATTAGGTTTATACAATATTTAGGAGTAATACAGGAATTTCCATGTAGTGGGTTTCTTTTCTTCAGAATAAATTTATGCCTAGAAAAGAACTTCTGATTTAATTGGTTGAAATGACCAGAGTCCAGCAAAATGAAAATGTCACTGATGTTCCTCTTCAGAGCAAAGCTGATATGGTGAAGATAAGGGACTCATGGGCAGCCAGAGGGATACGGAAAGCTCATCTTTGTATATATGGGTGACCTAGAGGCCTGGAAAAATATGGCAGGTAGGGCATACAATGGGTCTTAGTGTCACAAAGCCAAGGCAATTAGATGCACTTTGTCTGTGTGTTTACAGCAGGAGACACTGTAAGGTGGCTTATAATGGCTGACACTAGGGAATCCCAAAGGTCAGGATCAGAGGCCAGATCTTGGTGTGTGGCTCAGTCTAATGTTGCTATGGACACAAAGAACTATGAACTACAAAGAGAGGAACAATTGAAATTGATACATCGAAGGATAGCAAATAACACACCAGGTACAAGGAAACTCACTTAAGAAATTAATCTAAATCCCCCGTGTGGGGTACACCCTGTTCCTCATGTTGTCTGAAATCCTGGTGCCTAGAAGGAAGCTGTCCCTAGATGACAACGAACTATGAAATCCTAGAAGGTTAAACACCCAGTAAATGCTGCCACCGGACAAATGGGGCACCATGCTGCATTTCCTTTCGATGCCTGAAGTGTGGCTGATGTGTACACACCCATGCTTGGCCTCTGCTGTCTCCCTCAGGTGTGATTTATATTCTGCTCACCTCCACCAAGGCTCCCGCGAGCCCTGCAGCTACCTGCTTGGATGTATCTTTCCTCACTAGCATTCTGAAAACACGATTGCCTGCTCTGCTTAGTCAAGACCTTTTCCAAGATGTCCTTTTCCCCTTTAAATACTGGGAGTTTGGATAATCCAACTGCAAGTTGAGGATTACAACACTCTACTTGATAAATCAGAACCCAAAGATCTAGATTTAATTTTAATTTTCGTCAGTGAAGGAAACTAAAACACAATAACAATTCTACATTATTTCCCTCTTTGGATACTTTTAATGGTATTTCCTCATGGGACTCTCATGGCAAATATGACAGAGAAAATGGCCAGAAAAGAATGGGATGCATCTGCTTCTGAACACTTGTCTTCATGGTGGAATAAGCCTGAGTTTTCCACGAGCTTCTAGACAGATGTCCTGTCTTTAGTAGCATGGAAGGGTTTGGACTTGGAGAACAGTACCAAACACTGGATGAGGTTTGCCACCGGCACGAGAGTGTTTTTGGGACCTTTGCCCACTTTTCCAAAGGCTGTGGTTTTTCTAGACCCTTCCTTAACAAAAGATTGAGGACTCAGACACCACTGGCTGCATAAAGGCAAACTTTAGAGTGCCATATTTCCTAGGTCATTGCATTATCCTAGAATCTGATCAAGGCTTGGTAAAGCTCCTTTCTATAAACACAGGCATCTTGGTAAATTGAACAATCCTCTGACTTCCAGATCTCTGTGGTCATGTCTTCTTGGCTCCCTTTGCTTGTGTTTTATCAAAATAATTTGTTGTCTATGACAACAAGGTGTTTATTTTTAATTTATTATTGTAATTTTCTTAAGGTGCTTCATGCATAATAATAAAAACAGTAACTAATTGTAGCTAGTGTTGGCATGGGTATTGCAAATTGGATCTTTGAATAAAGCACTAATGAGAGGACCAAATGTACAATTCTAATCAAAAGTATGAAACGTGTGTATTCAACGCCCCAGTAAAGTTTTGAACCATACCGTAACGAAATACTTCTGAAAATTCATAAACATAGCTGACATCACATTAGCATTTTGTAAAATAACAATAAAAATTTTAACTGAAACAGGAAATGAGAAAACCCAGCTAAATGATAAAAACAGGAATTACAAGATGAAAGAAAATCATGAATAAAAATATGAAAATTCTTCACAGACTTTTAAATGAAAACAATCATGGGCTGTATAGTCATATTTTAAAATTTACTTTCTCCTCCTACAGTGTTTACCAATGAGATTGTACATAAGAATTATTGATAGATGTTCTGTTTTATAAGTTTGCTAGCTCTTGCAAGCATGTTTTGTAAGCATAATAGGAATTAGGAAATAAACTCTAAAAATTGCATGTTTTGCCTGGAAATATATAGATCTTGTTTTCTGAAGCCTTGAGGCTTCTCCATCCACTGTGCACTGTGTGTGCGCTCCATGGTGGCTTGGGTAGAGCTATGCCCATTCAGAGTCTCCACAAAATTTCTCACTCACTCAGGCGTATTGGTCCTAGTTGAGAATTCTCTCCACTCTGCACAGTGCTAGATAAGATATTTCAAAAGTATTTAACTTTATTTACCTAAAATACAAAAATGCTTTTATGGATGTTGAAATATTTCTGAAAGTCTTTTATTAAATAGTAAACATGTCAAAAATCATTACTATCTGAGCAGAAATGCTTCTATGAAAACAACTAGTCTCTTCCTTTTACATAATAAAAAATAAAATAAAAAGAAATAAAATGATTCTGTCTTACCATCCCTTCACTGGCTTAGGAAATAAGAATGTGCTAGAAACCTTCCATTAGCTTCCAAGGTCAATAGATATTGTACTTCTATAATCCAGCCAATTCGCTATAACTGAGATAAAGTAGCTTGTTCTAAGAAACCAGATGATCTTTTATACACTTAAAAGATTGTGCTGCCTCTGTGTGTGTCTGTATCGCAGCTCTGCTGGTGAGTCAGCACATGCATGCATGCACAGACACACACACACACAGAGATACACACAGGTTTGCACATATACATACAGAGACAGACACACACATGCAGAATGAATGATAAAATCCCAGAGACAGATATTGAGGATCAACCCAAAACCAAAAGTAAAGCAGTCAAGCCACTAGAGAAGTCTTACCTCATCAAGGTTGGGTGATCCCAGACTAAGTAGATTAAGCAGACTAAACAGACTAAGCCTCTCTCTGCTCTCATTTTATATTTCCTCTAGTGTTGGAATTAAAAGCGTATGACTCCCTAATACTACCAGTAAAGGTGTAGGCCACAAATGCATGAATTTGTTTCTGCATTGATCTTGAGTAGCCCAGGGTGGCCTTGAACTCACAGAGATCCATCTGCCTCTGTCTCCCAAATATTGGGATTAAAGTTGTGTGCCACCATTGCCTGACCTCTAGTGGCTTAGCTTTGCCTTTCTGATCTTTAGGTAAGCTTTATTTATTAAAACATAAATAAAATATCACTATACACACACACAGACACACAGACAAACACATGGCCACACACAGATAGATGCACACAAAGAGAGACAGAGACAGTTTCTCTCTCTCTCTCTCTCTCTCTCTCTCTCTCTCTCCTGTTATTAGATGAAAGTCCAATCTGAGAAAGAATTTTCTTAACCAATATCTTTTGTTATAAAAACAGTGGCTGTAAATCAAACCACTCCTCTTATCCATCAAACATTAGTTAGCTGACTAGGTGCAAGAAGCAATGCCAAACGCATTATGATGATGATGGTGGTGGTGGTGGTGATAGTGTTTTTTTTTTCAAGACAGGGCTTCTCTGTAGCTTTGAACCTGTCCTGGAACTTGCTTTATAGACCAGGCTGGCCTCGAACTCACAGAGATCTGCCTCCCTCTGCCTCCAGAGTGCTAGGATTAAAGGTGTACGCCACCACTGCCTGACTCCAAACATTATTTTTGAGAGTGGCCAAATTAAAGACATAGTTTTTGCCTGCCAGGATTTTCAAAACATGCGTGCACAGAATTGCATTTAATCACTTGCAAGATTGTTATAAAAATTAAAAACGATTTCATAATAAATATAAAATCTTTCATAATAATTAATTTGATTTCTCAGAATATTTAAATGACTCCTTTTCAACTACTGACAATCTATGTATTTCTGTAGTGACAATTCTTTTGTTTTTTTATTGAAAATAGATTGCTCTCTCATACAATACACCCCAACCACAGTTTCACCTCCCTCCACTCCTCCTAGCTCCCTCCCACCTCCCTTCTTCCCCAGATCCACTCCCCTTCCATCTCTTTAGAGAAGAGCAGGCCTCCAAACAGGACAAAACAAGGCACAATAAGACAAGAAGAAAACCTTAATATTTAAGGTGAACTAAAAAACCCAAAAGGAGGGAAAGAGTCTCATTATAAAAATATTTGCTAATTATCTGATAAGACAAATGTTTAACATGCTTTGAAAGTAAGACATGCTATTAGCACTTTGGTGGTTCCCTTACACATGAACTACTGCATATAGAATGTCAACAATCCAATCATATATTTTACTGGAACTGATATCAATCGTTTATGCCACATGATGCTATTCAAAAATAATATATCAGATCTGAGACTATTACAGTGAAGCAAAGATCAACAGCACATGTTAAAAATACAACATTTTTTCAACCACAAACCTTTAATGACTAAAGATCTTTCAAGTGCTCAAAACAGAATATGCATTTTAAACTACTTCAAATATGACTTGACAAATAATCATCTTTTTACTGAGGCTTGTTTCTAAAAATGCTAAAAATTAACTAGTTTTCATGATTTTTAAATTGTTATCCATGTTCTCTGCAGTGACCATAATTAACCAGGCAAATTTGTGAGAATATGCTCATTCATATGAATTGACAACTGCTCAGGGTAACTTATTAATATTAAAAGGTCCTCTTAATAAAATAGAACCATAAATTAAATGAAAACAGTTGTGGAATCATCAACCCACATAATAATGTTCTTGTTTCCAAAGAATATTTCCATATTCCAAAAATGTCCAATCTATTAATTCCTTTTCAGATTTCTCTGGAAAAAGCCTCCCAAACCAGCCCAGCATGGTCCTTCCTCTGTGATTCTACAACCAGGACTTGACAATGAAGATAATGAAGATGAACCCTTGATTCCAGCAGCTTCCAGAAGTAATGTCAAGAATGCTGAGCAGGATCTGGGCAATCAACTAGTAACTATTCCATCCTGCATTTTCTCACCACTACTGAATTTTCTTTATAGAAGTCACCATTCTCCTAGACTGTTTATGAATATGGTACAAATTGTATCCTAATGTATTACACAATCCTCCAATGCGTGTTTAATGTAGCCTGTATTGTCTAAACTAGAGCTGCCAAACATCAGTTGCTGGTAACAACCTGAGAGGGCTGACTGTGTTATACCAGTGAAGGACACCAGGGTGTTACCAGCTTGTGACCACATAGAGAGCTCTGCAGATGAACCTCATCCTGCGCCCTCCTGAATCCTGAGAAGGTGCTCGTGGCTCTCTGTGCACTTGAGATGCAACTACCACTTGACAGCCTTTCCTTGGTGTTCCATCAGGGCTAATGGGAGAAACATGGCTTCCTGCCTCTTCTTCCAATCTACGCCCTTTCAATTGCTTGGGTGTGCATAGACATCAACTTAAAAGCAGTTATTTTCCACTCAGTCTGGATGTGTAACTCAAATTGGGCATGTTAAACTATTAATTTGCATTCTATTCAAAACCCCTGTACAATTCAGTTATGAAACACAGTAAACAACATATAACACTAACTTGGGGGAGCTGTATGGAGAGTTGGACCTCATAAAAATAATGGTGAATTTATACAAGAACTCTTGACCTTGGGAAGCAAATACAAGAACCAAACAGGGCTGATAGGGCAGTTGAGCATCCTGGCGCAGCCAGTGCCAGACAGGCTATTGACTCAAAAGCCATGGGTACCACTACCTTTAATTACATGTGAATGTTAAAGAGAAAGAAAATACATCATGCTAATTCATCCTCTGATTGCTCATTAGCAAAGATATTTGTATAGTTTTATTTAAAAACATTGTTCCTGTGAAATTTCTCGTTACTGTTTTCCTTTGTTATTTTGATAATAAAGGAATATCATGTTTTCTTCGTTATCAAATAAATGAGCACTTTTTTGCAAAAGTTGTTTTTGTACATTTTAATCTATTGATGGGAAAACTAAAAACTATATGAGAATGAAAGGGGGGTGTTTATTAAATTTTCACTGATAGGAATCTATATTTGACACTCTCAATTTCTTTGTCTGAATCTGGTAAAGAAAAACTCATTAACTGAGATCAGAAAAGCCACAGCAGCTGTGCATAACACAGACTTTGAAAAAGATGCGATTTGTGTTTATTTTTAATCACGCAGGTACTGATTTCATGAATATTTTCAACTTTCTTTTAGCCTGTTACTTTGAGAGACTTTTGCTCATAAAAGTGAAATCCTCCCCTTTTGTGTCTTTAGTTTTGAAAATAGGAAGGTGAGTCCTGCAGTGAGGACCACTCGGGGGAGCCAACCGCCCTCCTTAGCTTTACAAAGTCAGCTGTCATCAGGGTTTAGAAGAACTACCAACTCATAATAGTTAAAACAAAGTTTTGGGTGAATTAGAATATAATCTTAGCAATTCAGAGATGATAAACTGGGCAGGAATATTAAATTCTATCTGGATGCCTGTTGTCAATTGTCCTTATAACTCAGATGTACCAGTCTGAAAAATTAAGGGTTAACTGCACTATGATTTTGTGTCCAGAAACCATGGGGCATTCTCTCTTAGCTACGTCTATTGTAGTGAAAAAAATACCATGACCAAGGCTGCTTACAAAAGAGAGCATTTAATTGGGGGCTTGCTTATAGTTTCAGAGAGTTCATCTATGCTCATCATGGTGACAGGCAGGCAGGAATAACACTGGAACTCACATCTGATCTCGAAGTTGCAGGCCGAGAGTAAGAGAATAAGGCTGGGCCAGGTACGGGCGTTTGAAGCTTCAAAGTTGACCCCCAGTGACACATCTTCTCCAACAAACCTACACCTTCTAATCCTTCCTAAATGGTTCCACTAACTGGGAACCAAGCATTCAAACATATGAGTCAATGGGACCCTTTCCATCCAAATCACCACACCTCCCAATGATATGGGAGAAACAGGGAGGCTCTCCTTAGAGCAGCACCCTATAGATGATGGGAAGCCGTCCTAGGAATCTTGTTAAAAGTCACACGCCTAGTGAGTTTTGCCCAGCATTTTATCCACTATTCTAGACTTCCTTTCCAAGGAGAAGACGTAGAGCAAAAAACCAAAACTACAGAGATATTGGTGGAAATGGAATTTCTACATAAATAGACAAGGTCCCATATGGATGATTTCTCAGATGGATGCAGACAGAATTACCTAGTTCAAGCCATAACCTTGCCAGAGGCCAAACTGCGGACTGGCCCCAGGCTGGTGTGTCTTACCCTTCCTCTCTACACTGTGGCCATTTTTACAGAATAATTTATCTTTCAGCTGGGCTCTCACTTAAAATCATGTATTAATAAGCAAGAACTGCCCAGCCTCTGGCTCAAGTTGGAAGTTACATGAGAGCATGATTGATTTGTGACTAATATGTTATGGCCATGCTACTAATTTATGAATTACTTGTTACTAATTATTTGACCTTTATCTCACACAAAACAAGATGTCCTTCCATGCGGTTAGGGCAAACAGCTTCAGTACCTAACATTCCACGCATGGACGTACCCAAGGACATCAAGGATCAAGGGGTTCACACAGATGGTCCAGTCAATAGCAAGTTCGTTCTCAAGGACCTCTATGGAGGTGTGAGGATCACCACCGTATACACTGGGAGCCTTTCAGGGGTTTGTGTAGGTGAATCCTGATTTAGTGGGGTTTAACCCTCTCAATACATGATGTCATTCTGTGGCACTGGTTTGAAAATCTCTCCGATCTTGCACATGAATTATAATTTTAGTGGGTCAAATTTGCACATATAATCAGCATGCAGGTAGGGAGATGGGTGATGGTGGGTGGGATAGGGCATCACTGTCTTTCCCTCCAGTGTGTCTCCACCTGAGTGTTGCCTTCACATCCTTTTATCCTAATAATCTGAATTTACAAAGTGTTCTAATGACATTTTGTGTTGAATTAGTCCCATGCCTCAGAGTAAAATAGCATCTTGTGCTCCCAACTGCTGGAGGTCAAGAGTCATCACAGGCCTGTAATGCTTAGTCATTCTTCGCCCTACAAGCGTTTCTGACATCAGGATGGGGCCTGACCAGGGCCTCCTGAAGATCCTACTGCACTGCTTTCTGATTAACCCAGAGAGCAACCAGATACACAGGCAGCTGACTCCATCTTGCTGAAGGAGATGCAGAGAGCTTTTGATTGGGTTGTTAATGTTTCTCAACTTTTCCTACGTCCACTCTGGATTGTCTTGGATGACATGAGCTCAACTAAAAAAAAAAGTGCCTTAAAGAAAACTCTTCGCTCAGAATTTTTTCACGAGTTTGCATTCTGTTTTTCAGAGGAGCAGCCTTTTTTTTAATTACTCTGTGATTCATAAAGCTTCAGCTTAAACTTTCTTTTCATATTTAATGCACAGAGAAAAGGTGACACTCAAGAGGAAGTTGGAAGTAGCTGCTGCATGCTGATGGGAGCATGGTCAAAAGCCAACTTCCTGTGCTTGCCATAGCTGTCTCGGAATTAAAAATTAAATATTAATTTTTGTCTCTCCCATCCTTTTAATCTCTATTCATGTAATTAATTTACTCTTACTGCCTTGTGTTTTTAAATTCCAACCTTTCTGTATGTTTTAACAGTTTACTAGAAATAATTATAAAACATCCAAAAGATGATTATGCATAAATCTGAATAGATGAAGGTATTCTAGGGAATCAATGATTTCATGTCAGCCACAGCCCTGCAAGGAAAGCTTGTGTGGAGATGAGTCTCTTGCTGGCTGATGCTGTTTCACAGCCTCTGGTATACTATAATGTTAGGACTAGGTCTAAACAAATCAGCTGCAAATTGAAATTTCTGCACCAGAGGACTCCACCATCCAAGGAACACTAACCAAGAACCCCTGTAGAGACAAGAAAAGAACCAGCAAGCTTTGAACCCAGGAAATCTCTGAGTACCCTAGGACAGCTCCAGTAGCTTTTTGCCTGTGACCAGGACCACCAAGGCTCAGAATCTTAAGGATCCCTCACTGAAGCAGGCAGAGACAATGGAAGCCTGAGCCACGCCCACGGGGCAGCTTGAGCCACACCCAGAGAGGGACGCTTAGGCACACTCACAGAGGCAGCCTTAGCCACACCCACAGAGGATAGCTTAACCATGCCCACAGAGGCAGCCTGAGTCAGGTGTCAGAGGGAAGCTTAGCCATGCCCACAAAGGGAAGATTAGCCACGCCCACAGAGGTAGCCTGAGCCACACCCACAGAGGGACGCTTAGCCACGCCCACAGAGGCCAACTTAGCTCTGCTCACAGTCACATATTTAAAAGGAGCAATTGCACATAGACTGCTCTCTTTATTTCACCATTTTTCTCCTGTAAGCACAATTTTAAAATCTCATTTATTAAATATTCATCATTCATAGATTTATTCATCTCATATATGCCTTCTATCTATTCTCTTGGAGTCCTACCTTCCAATAAAGAGCATTATTGCAAGAAACCCATGGATATGTTTGCAATTTAAATATTTCAATACACGCTAAACTACAGACTCATACACACACACACAAATTTGACAGAGTCTGAAATAAAGCAGATCCTCCTAGGGTCTAATGAATAGGTGGAGGAATATTTGAGAACAATTTTGAATAAAACGTGGGGTTGGTCTGTCTCTTGTCCTCCAAGTGGTGGTGTTGAAATTACTTTTGCCCAGCTGGGCTCTAATTACCACTAATTGAACGCTCTGATATTGGTATAATAGACACATTGTGGAGACATCACGTCCATTCACTGGTTGCTAATGCTCTAAGGACAGTAGGTACTTAGGGGAAGCATCTGTCATTTTTGGAGTTCTATCCACAAACTCTCCCCAGCGCTCCCATTAGCTTTAATGAAAGGAACAAGAGACAGGGTGAGATGGGGCAGCGGTGAGAGCAGAGGAAGTGAGTATTTGGGAAAGTGCTGGATTGCTTGCCACAGGTCCCACTGCTTGGAAGCCAAGCCGGCTCCTTGAAACTCGTACTTTACAGCAATTAGGTGATGAGGAAAACATCTGTGAACACCTGGGTGCACAGAGTCCCCTCCAGATGTGCACAGCGGGCAGGGGGGGTGCACAGTGCCCATGACTGTGTGGCTGGACTCCGGAACGAAACGTGCAGCCTGCCTTCATCCCATCTGGTAACAGGGGTCACTGTTAAGTACTCGAGAAACAACTGTGAAGTGCCCATAAAATGCAGGACATGTCAGGTTAGAAACTCGGGACATCACCTTCCCTGGAAGCAGAACGCGGAGGCTTCTGGTGCTTTCCGCAGGCAGTAATGGATGTCCCATGCTGGTGTCACTCATTAGCTTGCTGCTATAGGCTCAGAAAGAATGACTAATGAATGATGCAGAAGGCTTTGGCAAGGCTGCCGAGGCTACAGAGAGATATGACTGCAGTCAGCAAATCTGTATATAACTCACATGGTGGAGTGTGTGGTGTCGATCACTCTCATGGGTGGGTGGGGGCTCCATGAGAAGGGTAGGCACCTGCACCACGAGTAAGGGGGCTTGCCTGGCCCTGAGTGAGCCAGCAGCTTGGTAATCTTGGCTTGCTAGCCTCGCAAACAAGTCTGTCCTTTCGACTATCTAGCCTACCCTTGTCTGTGATACAGGTTTGAGCTGGTCATGTTCCTGGAAGTCACGGATGAACCTAGTTAGTGTACAGAAAGGTTTCCTGCAAAATGACTTCAATAAAATAGCACCCAGACATGGCCTGTGCCTCCCAGAGTTCACATAGTAAAAGCAGAGAAAGCACCTCCCTGGTACTTTAGACTCTACATGACCAAGGATGTTGTTATTACCGTCAACAGCCAGCTCACGGGAATCACGTTTTCCAATGGATTATGAGCCTGTTTTTGACACTTTGTACAGGGCTTTACAGGGTGGTTTTCAACAAGTAACTGACAGTTCCCTTCGTATGGGCTATGGATGGCATTAGGACTATTGACGCAATCAGGAATTGACTGATGGGGGTTATTTTGCCCTTGTATTGTTCACAGGTACACAGGAGGGCTGTCTTTGCACATGGTCATTAGTATGGGTCAGAAAGGTGCCGTGGAGATTCCAGAATGTCAGGTTTAACACAGGGTTCTATGCTGGTGGGTTTTGACAGTTCCTATCTCCTGTGACTGAGGGATCACACCATGTACTTACTCCACATCTAAAACACTTGGGAGAGAAATATCTGAAAAGTGAGCTGGCCTTCCTGCTTTAGCTTTCTTTCTATCTTTTGTACTTGAGGTTGCTTCCTTTATATTCTCATTTAAACCCATAGCTAACCTCTGCTTCCCCATAAGAAACTCACTTAATTTCCTTTGTGTCAAAGCCATGTTACTCTCTGTTGCTCGTGTGCTATGCAGTTTTGGTATATGTACATTCAGCCCTTTATAGCTGCTGGTCTCTTGAATTGTCTCCTAGTTTCTCTCTTGGTTTCTCATTGTGACTCTAGAGAATACTGTTATGCATTAATAACTGAGTCCAGAGAATCCTGACCCTATGTATGCTCTGCAAGTTCAGGAAGAGGTGACCACTGTGGGAAAGCATGACCCATTCACACTTTCAATGGGTCAGAAGGAAGATCGTCCCCCAAATGAGGATTCATCCTCTCTATGATCGCTGATGTCTTTGATAAAAACAAGACTTGAAGTAACCATCATGATTCCTAAGTTAAATGGGCTCATAACAACCCTGGCCTGATGTCATGGCCATTTAGCTAGATTATTTATGTGGCATTTCTATATTTTAGTTTTCCTGTCTGGAAAATGGGGATAATAGTGATCAAGTGTCATGGGTGATCAAATGGGCTCATACACGGCTAGCTCTTTGAGCCATGCTCTGCTTGTGGGCCAGAACCTAGTATTATTACTGCTAACACCCTATCCTCTTAAAGAACAGGTAATTTGTGAACAAAAGATTTTCACATTCTCTCTAGAATGGGAAGAGCTATTCAGAAGTGTGTCAAGTACCGAGAAATATTGCTGAGAAAGAAGACCCTATTAATTATGTGCATCATAGTGCATCCAGACTGACTCGGACACTGGAACATTGTAGAAGGCCAAGGAGAATGGGCGGGGAACGGGAATCAGAAAGGAGCAGATGACAGAGAAAGACAAAGGGAAAAGAGAAGAGATTGAGTCACAAGAATAGAAGGTTATAGCCTCCATTCTGTTGCCTCTTTAGCCACCAAAGACACAGTGACACCATGTCACTTCTCTTCCTAATTGATAACCTCAGATGAATATCAAGTCCCTTTTGCAGATAGAGAAAGAGCCTTGGAGAGCTTGTATACCAAAACAGCACAGTGTGCTGAGTGGTAGGAATGGACTCCAAATCCAGGTCTTTTAGCTCCTTTCTCTGGAAACTCAGTTATAAGTGTTCTGAGCCTTCTTCCATATCTGAAAAACACCAAAAATATTTTCTCTGCAAAGACTGTAAGCCCTCCAGGAAACGATTTGCGGGCTATGGAGAAAACTGCCCATGATACCCACAGATAGTAGGAAGAAACTTTAGATTCCTAACATCTATTTTGTTTTCTTCCCTCCCATGCTTCTCCCACTGCAGGATGCTCCACAGCCCATACTTTGCCTGGCTTGGGTCACACAGAGTGCTGTTATGGCAAGCTCCATGATTAGAGCCCTGGACATGGGTGAATGCCACTGGACAGGGGAGTCAGCTTCAGCTTGAGGCCACGGAGGTTCAGAAGGATCAGGCCAGGCAAGGATCAGAGAAGACTGCACAGCATGAACTGTGCAGGGCATCACCTCATAATGACAGAGGGAAATATGACTGGTGGTTTGGAAGAAAATGGCCCCCAAAGGAAGTGGCACTATTAGGAGGTGTTGCTTTGTTGGAGTAGGTGTGGCCTTAGAGGAGGAAGTATGTTACTCTGGGCATGGGCTTTGAGGTCTCCTTTGCCCAAGCTAGGCTCAGTGTGCCACACAGTACACTTTCCAATGCCTGTGGATCGAGATGCAGAACTCTCAGCTCCTTCTTCATCACCATGCCTGTCTCCATACTACCATGTCTCCATCCATGATGATAATGGACTAAACCTCTGAAACTGTAAGCCATCCAAATTAAATGTTTTCCTTTATAGATGTGTGGTCATGGTGTCTCTTCACAGCAATCGAAACCCTAAGGCAGTAACACCAAGTTGTGCACCCTAGTGTCTCTACGGAATATCACCCAGGGGCCCCATTCACTGCATGAAATCCCAACGCACTGCCAGGAGAAAACGAAGGCTCTGACTGAGTAGATATTCTGCTGTGTAGAGTTTTAGCTTCTAAAGCGCTCGATGGTTTTGGTTCTGAGGTGATAAGTCTGGACAAAGCGGCACACACGTCTCCTGGGTGCAATATGGCATTAAATCTTAACCAAGTTATTTTGAAATCTAGTGCTAACTACAACAAGGAAGCACTGAAGCCAAGCATATTAGTTTGCTCTTTTCCAGTAAAAATGAGGAAAGCTACACCTAGAAATTGGATTGAAAACATTGCTTCCAGAGTGATAGAATGATTTATGGATTTAGGGCTCAGTGTCTGTACTATACACATCCGCATCCAGACGTGTGATATATGGTGTGTGTTTATGTGTGTGCTTATATGCTCGCTTTCATGGCTGTGAAGTGTGCACATATGTGTACTTGTGGACTGTGTGTGTATGCGTGTATACCTACACATGTGTGCCTCCATATGCATGTGAAGCAAGCAAATAAGATGATGTTAGAGGAGACAAGGAGGTGGATCATAAAGAAAAGGGTGAAATAGAGAAGATGTGGTTGAAAATGAGTCTCTCAAGGGAAACCTTTTTAAAATAACGCAGGTCAGATTGATGAGGATTTGGTGGGCTGGAGTGGGGTTCAGATACGGTAGAATAATTGACCCTGCTGGTGGCTCTGCCAACTTTTCTTTTTCTCACTCTGATCCTGTTCTTAACTTTGGGAATGCTGTGGCTTTGTGTGCCTTAGGTGGGCCAGCATGGAAGGTATACCACAGATCCCTTGTTTCTGGATAAGGAGTGATGCATATGAGTGGATTATTCCTATTCCTTCACACAGTTTGTGGTACAGTAGAAGGTACCTAAGAAATACTGGTATTAATTTAAAAATTGATTTTCTATTTATGTATTAGAAAATCCCCTGCCATGTACAATGAGAAATTTTCTGAGAATACTGTTTTCACAGTAGGGATATCCATTTCTTTCCATTGGGGGTACCTAATATATTCTTTTTAAATAAGAAGTGAGCAAGTACACATACATACCTACATGCCTTCTTCTCCTGCCTCTCCACATCTTGCACATGTAAGCACTTGTGAGTTCTCACACAAGAACACACACATGTGCATGCACACACACACAC